>PVIY010002368.1:0-35452 GCA_004026745.1 Myrmecophaga tridactyla | reverse complement strand
TTCTTTTCTTTCATCCACAGCCAGTACAAATTCTTGCTTTTGAATCTTTTCTTTTTTTTTTTTTGAAATTGCTGATTTTTGAAGGTCATCTATTAAGTCCCAGGCTTCCTAATAAAACACATTTTAACTGGGGCTATCTCCTTTTGAGTTGACTTGTGTGTTTGACCCAGATCTCAGCAGGTCCGCATTCTCTGCCAGAAAAAGAAACTAGGAATAGGCGCATGAGTTCAGTTTTTACTGCGTAGTCTTGTTATCAGATCTATTATGCCATGCTCTAGGAAAATACCCATGTCCCTGGGTCTCATAAAGGCTGATTTTCAGAAATCATAGAGCCAGAGTAGAACATTTTGGGTGAATCGGTAGGGACAGCAACAAGAGGAGTCACTCTGAGTAACTGGAGAGATTTCTGGGAGACATTCTTGGCTGCACAGTGGAGTTCAGTGGAAAGCACAATTGATTGGGTTTATGTGTTAGGATCTGGCAGTTACCATCTTTTACTTGCATCTTCTGCTGTAGTTTTTACTTTTTGTAGTTTTTCTCACAGACCAGAACTTTGAAGTGACTGACCATCTGAATAATAGTGGTGAAACTCATTCATAAAATATGATTTCTCTAATATTCTTTGCTTCTGCTCTTCTAACTGATACATTTTTATAGCAGGCAATAGTGATGTAGTTCCAGCTGAGGGTAGGCACAGGTTTAGATGTTCCTAGGCCTCTTTACTTCATTTAGTTTAACAAACATGTAAACCCCCATGTATGGAACCCAGCAGTTTTATAGGTGATGTGTGTTTGATGTGGTGGTGATGGTGTGTGTGAGGATTTGAAGAAGGGCACTTTATGTATTGGCACAAAACTGCTACATAACAACTCACCCCCCCACCCCACCCCCAAACTTCAGTGGGATACTATAGCAAGCATTTACTTATTGCACAAACATCTGCAGACAGGTTGGTGATTGGCTGATCAAGGCTGAGCTGTGTTGGACTTGACTTTAGGCTACAAGTTGGGTCCAACTTCCTCCCTCTTTCTCTTACTCTCGTTACTCTGTAAGCATGTTCTTCCCAGGGGGGAAGGCACAAACACAAGGGAGCAGACTCCACTGTGCAATCACATTCCAACCACATGCCGAGGCCAGCATGAATGGGTAAACACTTTCTATTGCTGAGTCACAAATTACCACCAACTTAGCAGTTTAAAGCATCACACCTCCATTACCTCACAGTTTCTGGGTGGGGGGTTGGAGTCTGGGTGCAGCTTCAGTGGATCCTCTGCTCAGGGTCTCCCAAGGCTGCAGTCAAGGTGTCCGCCACATGGAGACTGGACCAGGGGAGCAGCGGCTTCCCAGCTCCTGCAGTTGCTGGCAGCATTCCATCACTGGCAGCTGTAGGGTTCATGGGCCCTTGCTTCTTCAAAGCTAGCAAGGGGGAGAGAGACACTAGCAAGAAGGACATTACACTTTCAGGTCATGACACTCCGATGATATCACATTAATGTAACTGTATACATTCCATCACCTTGGCCACATTTCATTGGGTAGAAGCATGCCACAGGTCCCACCAGCCTCCCAGGGAGATTGTGCGGGGACCACCTTAAAACCTCTCCCTTGCAAATATTTGCTGAACAAGAAAGTAACATGCAAATATATGCATATCCAGTGGTTGTCATCAAGGCACAAACCTAAAGAAAAACATATACAAGTTCTAGTAAACACTGCATGACAGTGTTTGGATCAGAAGATAATTATATTTGAAAATTGAAAGGAAAAGATGAATGAGTGTTAAAGTAGTTAGGAAAGGCTTCAAGGAAGTGGAATGTGATTTCTTTGACTTACTGGTGAATTTGGAAAACTAGAAAGAAAATGAGAGAGCATTACAGAAAGAAAAATATGAGCAAATTTATCTTCCTCTTCTCCTTGACAGCTTCTCTTCTCTTATACCAGAGATTATAATCATTTTCCCTTGAGCAACATCGAAAACATGCCACGATTCATCCACCTTCTCTTCTTCCCTCTCACTTTCCCTTTCTTCTTTGGGAAGGAGAGTATATACTAAGATGGGACACACGGGTTAAACCATAAACAGTGAGTGGTTACTCTCTCTTCCATTGAGCTCTGGATCTTAAAGCTAAGCTCTCTATGCCAGGGTGCCCCGATGTCTTTTGCATAATTTAAGACGCAAATGTTAAAGTATTTTTAATCCATAAAGAATTAATCAGTCGCCTCACAAACTCCTCTCTCTCCGAATATCTGGTCTGGGAAGAGAGGTCAGACCTCAAGCCTGCAGGCCATTATACCCAGATATAGAAAGATCAGAAGCTGCATGTGCTTTAGGAGATACAAGACTGCATGGACAATATCCAGCTCTCAGTTTCTTAATATTTATTTCTTGGGACTATTACTGGGTGACTGGTGGCCTTATCTTGGTGCAGTGAAAGTAATAGCCTAGTGAAACGACATATAAAATGGGCAACATCGACAGAATATAAAGCAGAGGTTGTAGGATAGCAGCTAGTAGACCGATTTTGTTTGGCTTACCTAGGATTAAAAACAAGAATAAGCCAACTTTTAAAATTTTGTATTTCTGGCTTCTCATGAAAAATTGGAAGGCTGCACCAGGCCTGTATTCCTTCAAGGCAGAAATCCACTGGAGCCAAATAGAGGCTTCCCTCCACTAGATCAAGAATTTTTACCTCCACCCCCTACCCCCACCCCAAATTGTCACATGCATGCAGGTGCTTCCAATGCAGCCAAGTCTCCTTTATTCCTAAATTAATTGCCCCATGGACATTTGAATTTGCCCCAACTCTCAAGCCTTCCAGGCAAAGTTTCCAGAGTATAGCCTGTATAGCATCTGCAGTACTTTCTTCACACAGGCAGATGCTGGGCTCTCCACTAGACCCACTGAATCAGAAAGTCCAAAGGTGCCCCTCAGGAATCAGCATTTTTACATACACACCCTGGATGATTCTTAATCTTAAACACACACATGTTTATGAGTGAGAACTGCTGTTGTCAAGTTTTTTCTTTTTCTTTTCCTGTCCCCAAGAAGATGGATTAGCATGGCTCCAGAGGACAGGTAAAGGATAGGCTCCTTGCTTACCTGTGAATAGGCTCATTGCTGCACTGAGTATGAATTGACATTTTTGGGTGCTTTAGCAAAGCCCATTCCACTCATCCAATTTAAAACCTAGTACCCTGGGTGGTCTACCTCTGACTGGAGAGATTGTCGCCCCCATGGTAGTTATGGATGAGAAAGATCTGAATTCCATATAATTCAGGATCACAGTGGGCAGGTCCACGTTGGAAATCTCCATAGTATGTGGCCCAGCTTTGCCTTCTTTAATCTTATCAGAAAAGAGTAAACCAGAACTAACCCTCTTCATTTTAGTTTGTATGCATACATACATATGCACACACACACATATATCCATACACATACATACATATACCTATATACACATGCACACATAATATATAAATTCATATTTATTTCAGAAAGCTCCAACTGGGCTACAGACATCAATGTACCTGAGGGGTCTAAATGCCTCTGGTGGGCTTAAACTTTTGTGTCTATTGTGTAGATTTTTACACAAAACCTCTCTATAGTTCCCTCCTTTCCCTGTCCCTCCTTTATGAATTGGATCGATAAATTGTGATTTACTTGACTCCTCCTGAAGAGTTTATTGCTGCACTCACCTATCTGATCGACTTAGGTGGTATCTTTATTATATTGCTCACAAAAAAATAATGAGCAACTTTAAGCTGGCAGTGAACCTAAATGTAAGTTTATTGGAGATTGTAGGGATTAGTCACTACTGCTAATGAATATTTAAAATTTCCTTTAGCTTTCTTGGCAGCAGAGCTGACCAAAAATTTTAGAAATCCAAATGTGAATTGTTGGCCCAGTAGAGACTGGCCCAAGAGACAGGAGCGAGCAGTTAAAATAGTTTTATCTTGTGAAGCCACAGTTTCACCTTCTGACTGCCAACTGTTGTTCTTCAAGGATGCCTGGGGACCTCCCAGTCTTTGGAAGTCATCATCAGGCATGAAAACCAGAGCAGCCTATTTTCCAAGAGCAGCCTGTTTTCCAAGTTCAAGTGGCCTTGCTAGTCTTAAGCAAATCAAGGAGGCAAAGGAGAAGACAGGGACAATCGTCCCACAAGCCACTCAGAGTTGAAAATAAGGGCAGAAGTGCCTTCCAGAACCTGTCTTACATTTTGAAAAACATTGAAGTACCAGAATTGAAAATTAAGACCTCTTGGTCAACTTCCCTTCTTGGGAGATTGAATTTTTACTTAATCACAAATGGTAAAAGGTCAAGTCTCACCAATGGTCTGGACTTCATGAAAATTCGAGTTAGGAGGTTAAATCTATCTGTGACACATGAACATAATAGAGAGGTATTTCTGGCTAGACTTGTAAAACACTTTGTCAGTCAAGCTTCTTACCATTCTCACATTAAAAGCTGTGATGTATGCCAGGAACAGCAAAAGGCCCAGCTGGAAAGAAGGCAATGAGATTAACAAAAGTTCACTTTCCTCTCAGTCTTATGAAGTTACTCTTTCTCATGCCTACACCATCACAGTCTCACACAGAGAATGAGGGGTTCTATGGATTGGGCTTACGTTGGGTAGCCATTATTGAAAATGTTCATTACAATGATGTCTAATTTTCAAAAGCCAGTAGGAATAACAACCTGCCTGGCTCAGTAGTGTGGAGGGGAAGTTTGGAAACTATATCCAATGTGGCCTGAAGCCTCATGTTGTCAAAAGTATCACATTTTACACAACCATTCACCTTCAATGTTCTCAGGCTGATAGTTCAAAATATTTATCAGAGGAAGAACAGAGGGATGGCAGGATTTTATTGACTGGGAAGATAATCAAATTGACTGTATTGACAGGATGTTTAAGAAGTTGTAATGAAATTGATAGGCACATGAAGGTGACAGAAAGCCAGTAGATTAAATGATGAAATACTATCCAACATTATTGGAAGGCATTCATACTGTAGTCCTGTGCATTAACATTCTCAACTTGAGGTTTAAAAATTTTGGGAATTCTTCAGAATACGTGGAATTTTGCATAGACATTTGTTTGTTGTAGAATTTTATATATTCTGTTATGATAGGCTTTGTTTCCAAGTCATTTGCAAATTATTCACCCAGGGGTGAGCAATTCAGATACATACTTTGAGCAACCAAGGCAATGTGCTTTCAATGAAGAGACTTGCTCTTCCCAATAGCTAGTAGCTGCCCATTCTGCTAGCAGCCAAGAGGTATGTATGGTAAATATAAGACTTGATTCTAGGCCTCGAGAAGGCTGAGGTTTGATCGGCAAAACATAGTGTAGACCTGATGTGTTACAATAGCTTTCCCTGTAGGATGCAATTTAGTGCCTTAATGGGTGGAATAGACAAAAAGTACTGTGAGATTTAAGTCTGATTTTAATTTTTGTCATTGATCTGTGTTGCTCTTTCAAACACTGTTTTTGAAGATTTATCTGATTGTATAAGGCGAGGCTTTGGAGATTTTAATGTGTTTTACAAACTGATACACAATGGCATAATGAAATGAGGGTTGAACTTGAAGTCAGAAGATCTGGATTCTAATCTCACTTTCCCCACTGGCCAGCTGGGAGGTTATGAACAAGGCACTTATAGTCATCAAATGTCACTTTCTTCATTGGAAGATGTGTGTGTGTGTGTGTGCATGCATACGAAATATACATATCCTGTATATGAGGATAAAATAAAATTCAGTGCTGCACAAAAAGAAGGCAATGCTATTATTAAATAACTGAATTTAACTATTACCTGAACTTAATGTTAAAAGTCCTTTTTCTTTATGCTCTGAGAATTGCATTTTGTGGAAGGCCTCTGATGACTCATAAATAGGAATTTCACACGACAGTGTTATGAAAATAATACTGAACATTTGTGAGGTGGTATATTATTGCATTTTCTCACTTGATGATTACAGCTTTGATATTTAGAGCACAATGATGATCTCCACTTCGTATATTAAGAAACTATATCTTAGAGGTGTTAAGTACCTTAGGGAAGATGGAGGAGTCAGGATTAGATCTTGGTATTTCTGGTGTTTAAAAGTTTCATTGCCAATACCCTGCCAGCTTAGAGGAAAGGAGACTTTTAAAGAACTGTGTAAGAAAAGAATATCTAAAAATACTGTTCACTCTCTTGAATATCTGTCTTAGCTTCAATAAGCCTTATTCATCCTAACAAAATGAAAACATATTTTAAATACCTAAACTTTTTTTAAATTCACTTCCTCTTAAGTAGAGTCATTTCACAGCAATCTGCCATTTTGTTTTCCTAGCTCCTGGAGTTCACAGATGATATTCTGAAGGCTGTTCATTGTTGCACCTTCTCTCTTTTAGCAACAGACCCACGCCTAGCAACCATGATCGGATACAACGTCTGCGGCAGGAATTCCAGCAAGCAAAGCAGGACGAAGACGGGGAAGATCGGCGGCGGACCTACAGCTTCGAACAACCCTGGGTGAGTGTTTGGTTCTTGGGCACAATGACGAATCAGTCCTGCAACTTCCCTGCAGTCAAAGCGGCTGAGCTATGACCTCAGTCCTCTAAGGAAGGAGACAAGATGGAGCCAAATTCCTTTGACCTTTAACTTATTGACCTTTCGCTCATTTCCATCTGGGTTTCATCATTGCTAATTTAATTGTGTATCATGTTGTGCCATCTGTCTATTGCATAATAGATTTCATTTGCCTTATGACAAGGCATAGCAAAAAATATTCTTGCTCTCAATAGTGCCTTTTTAAAAAAAGTTTAGCCAGCATTTTTTTTTTAATAGATACATCTTGCCTCAGAATCAAAGAGCCAAAATAAATGAATTGAGCAGAGGCCTATTGTGTATCTACTGTATACAATGTCCTGCATTTAGTAAACTCATATTGTGGATGGGAAGAGAAGAAGGAAAACATGGGAGATGAGGTACTGGTTTGAAGGTGAGGTGGATGTGCTTAGGAAGGAAACTGGCATTATGGAACCAGAGAACACGAGGAAAAATCCCTCCTGAAATCAATTCTAGCCTGACTTTGGGAAGTTACAAAACAAGTCCAGCAGAACCATTATCTAAGGAAATCTCTAATTGTCTTCTGCAACAATATCACTGTTAATGTTTTTTTTTTTTTACCCCAAAATATCTAGTGAATTTTTCTAGATGACTAAGTAAATTGAATCATTTCCTAGTAGGAACTGACCAAATTTTGTTCGTCTACCTATATTGGCATAAATGACTCATCTATTCCTATCAGCTTTCTTAAAGCAGAATTGCTTTGTGATGCATGGAAAACATACTTAACAATGTGTATTTAGACAAAGGGGCTGAAAAAAGTTACAGAAGCAGTGCCAACCTGGAGAAGAAACGAACAACTGCATATGGAAATGGTTATCACACACCATGGGTTTATCAGTCTCTATATTATGTCCCAAGAGCCAATATTGTGACCAGCAGTAGGCCATTTTAGTTTATCTAGAAATGTGGATTTCAGATCAGCGTCTTCACAACATTTATCCTTTGATTAATCATTTTTATTCATCGAACTTATTGAGTGTTTTCTGCATTTCAGCCATTGTGTTTGGTGCTGGACACAAAATACTGGCCTTAGAACTGTACAGTCTAGCCAAGGAATACTTGATGCTGTTTCAAAGTGGTTGGAGAGGGGTGTGCATGGGATTTTTGAGGAACACAGAAGAGCTGTATCCAGATCAGCTTTGGGAGGCTGGAAAGAATGCCTCTTCGAAGTTGGAAAGTATTTTGAATATATAACTTAGAGAAATACGTCTTTAGGAACTAAATTGAATTTATTTCTGGTTGGCGACACTGTATCCACATGCAAGGCCTCTGTATTCCTTTGAGACTCAATGAATACTTTCTACTTCTTCACGCCAGATGTTTTTCATTGGGAGGTGTGAAAATGATTTGATATCCATTTTGGATTCTTTGTAAGATCTCCCTCTTTCTCTCTTTCTCTTTTTTTGAATTGGGAGAGTGAATATATTGGCATATGTTTCTATGCTATCTACTCCTTAATATGTGCAATCATATTAGGAAAAAGGTTTGAGAAAAATCTTGTACATTTGGGAACTCAACTACTGAAGGTCATAGGCCAAATTATTGTATATCAAAATGCCATAGCAACTTCAGAGAGACAACTTGGCTTGTATTATTATTTCCTGTAATGAGTGAGCATGGAATTATTTGGATGACAGGCTGATTACCTTAGGAATGGAATAATTTCCTAAATTGTGGGCCAGAAGTTGACCTTTCCTTCTCTTTTCTTTTCTTTCTTTTTTTTTCCTTCTTCATTTTCAAGAAATTGGGATCTTGCCATGTACTCTCCACTCTACAGATCATGCAAATGAGCTTAAAGTGACTGTAATTCCATTTAGCGTATTAATTTTAATACCAATTCTCTTTGTTGCCTTAATAAGAGTTGCTCAGTGGTTCAAAATGTGACTTAGTCTATGGTTTTTATTATCTATTTCACAAAATGGGCTTTGAATATATTGGATTTTTTTTTTTCTTTTCCCGTTTGTCTTCTGATCTTGAAAGGTCACTGTGTTTGGAAAGGATGAGACCATGATCTCACCCATTGGGATGGTTTGTAATCATTTTCATTTTAAAGAGCCATAAATTCATCTTCAAACTGTGTGTTCAATTTAGACCACATTAGTTGAAATCGGGGTGCATGTTAGAAATGCCCACACACAAAGTACATCCAGATGTGTCATAGAGAAAAATAGCCAAGCCAATTGCTTTGCATATTTAGAAGGATGTTGCAGAAAATTCATCCAAGTCACCCTTTTTAGGTCATCCATATTCAAATGTTCCCCATAAACTCTAGCCGTTCGGAATGCACCTGTTCCTAAGCTTTTGTTCAAAATAATGTTTGGGCCTGAGGGAGCTGATTTGTGGCACAAAAGGTCTTTAGATGAGCAGGGGCCCAGAAAATTTCCTTGGCTTCATAATTGAAGTGAATTCCCTCCCTAGTTGAGTAAGAGAAGAGGCAGGGGGTAAAAAAACAAGCAGCCTTCTTCCCCATGTTTTCAGGTGCAACGTAAATAAAGCAGTAAGTTGCTTTAAATCTTTCCTTATGATAATGGAAAAATAGCCGAGGATAGGTTATTATCACAGAGCTTAGATATGGACAGGACTTAGTGTTGTTTTTAAAATAATTAAATTGCAAGCTGCAGACATAAGTACAGTATGCTGTTAAAACTTTGTAGATACCTGAACGTTGTCCATGAGAAGACTTGCTGGCTGAGACGCTTGATGGATGGGATAATGGAGACTTTAATAGCTACATTGCTAAATCCTTTCCAGCCTAGGCTGGTAGTGACTGAAAATAGTTTAGTCCTTCAGATAGAAAATTGATATTCTATGTGGATATCTTCTTCTCCCCTAAGCCTTCTTCTGAGTGGTCTGTCTTGAAACAAATTTTAAAAATCTGTCCTGTTCTCCATTTTTCCTGGGTTGGAATCCACCTTTGAGGGTTGTACCTGCTTTGACTGGAAAGTCAAGCCACAGTTCACAGCACTCCTGTACTCTTAGATTGCCTTCCAGGTACCTAGGGAATTTGCAAAAAAATTTTGTTTTTACCTTTTTTTAAGACTTAAAAGGGTATCTTCTGTCATTTCCTAATAGTTGGCCTCCACACATGGGCTTAAAAAATGCTTCTTACTTGACAGCCTTTCAAGGGAAGTTACCCAGGCTCAAATTGGGTGAAAATCATCTTCCTTATATATAGACTTGGAGAGAGCCACTTTTACAGCAAAGGGGCACCATCTACCCATGGAAAGGCTCTGGGCTGCAGTGAAACAGATCACTTTCAGCCTCGTGGCCCAGCCAGGCAGCCAAAACCTCCTTGACCCACAGGCCATCCTACCCACAGAATCTTGGGCAGGTGGACATTCACAAAGGTCCTTTTGGTTGGTATTAGCACAAGATCCTAGAGAGGTGGGCTCACTTTTTAGAGCTATCATTTTATTCTTCAGTGTACCTGGCACTTAAGATGAGAATGTTAAAATGGGGAAAAAATAGATCCAAGCAATGGTTAGGAAAGATGAAGACAAATAATGGGTTAAGATCAAAACATGCATTTATAAAAACTTTATGAGGGAAATTGGTATGCTCTGCAGATTTTTCAGCCATTACAAACATCATTAGTAGCAATTAAGCTTTTCAACCTTCAGAACCCACGAGAGTTCAATCAAGAGTTTAATCGATAGTTCTATAAGTATGGTATGTGATGGGGTATGGGTGGTGGGATGGGAAGACAGGATTGATAGACAAAAGTTAACTTTGTTTTGATTTGAAATTTTTTTGAAAGTCCATAATAGAAAATAATTATGAATATTGGCTAATGACTACTTTTAAAATAGTGAAAAATTACACTTTACATAATTTAATGGAAAACATTTATTTCTATCCCCCATCAGATCATTAAATTACCACTTTTTATCAGAATAGGCAACTCGTATTTGGTTTGCAGCACACTTGAATTACTAAAATAAGGCTTCCAAATCTCAAAGGGGTATCATCGGTCTTTGGGTTATTATTGTCTTCCTCCTCAAATTTTAAGTTATTGAATATTTTATGTAAATGTTAGTTCTTTTAAATAAGTAATGAATTTCATTTCATAAGTGCTACTTATATTTTTATATTAAGCTGTCAAGATATTATAATATTAACTAATTCTAATTAGCTTTGTACTGTGCATGTTTAGTTTTATTCTTTTGCCTATTATCTATTAACTATTTTGATTTTTGTGTTTTTATTATTTTGGAAAAATAAGAATGATTTCATTTAATTGAGAAAAATGTTCAATGACTTAATTCAGTGAAACTCTATGTGGAAGATATTTTTTGCATTTTATTTTACACCAGTATGTGACATCAAAATTATGTAGCTTTCCCAGTTTTAAATGGTATCTCTTTATAACCATGATAAAAACCAGTTCTTTGCAGCTCATTTACAAAAGCAACATGCATAGTTTTCACTTGTGGGTTTAAGCACAAGCCATGAAAAAATTCATGTATGATGGCCTTTCAGTGTGCAGTATAACAGATAATGCATGCATTTATTTTTATCTGCCAACTTCTATTGTTATTATGGCCATGGCATTTTTGGCTGTTTTATGTTTATTTATTTATTTAAATTTTAAAGGTCATTGCTTGCATCCATTTAATCACAAACAAGGCCAGAGATAATTGTAATTTGCACCGTTAAAATGGAGCTATTGCCTTTTTGTCTGATGAATCTCCAGAATTATTACAATTATGCTTACACGTGTATTTCCCTGAACAGATGCTACCTTGCTATTGTTATTGATGATGAGATTTTATTAGAAAACATGCACTTCTCTCTGGGGTTATAAATTACCTCTTTCTGCATTTATTTTATTTTTGTGCTATTGGTCTCAGATACATTCTTCTGTTTTTGCCTTAGGGACCAAAACCATAGTAATTAAAAGTCAGGATTGTTAATATCATACTGTTCCCACCCTTTACATTTTTATGAGATCTTCATTGAAATTATGAAGCCAAGAGGTTATTTCATATTTGGGTCAAGTGTAAAACTTGCCAAGATGGACTGACTTAGTTGTTGCTGTGGGCTAGTCCTGTGTACCATCTTCCTTGAAATTGTGTGGCCCATTAAACTTTTATCTTAAAAATAAGGGTGGAAAAAAAAGAAGTAGGGGTGATTCTTGTCAATAACTTACCTCTGTAGTATACTCTGCAAAGAGAATTGGAGTAAAACCTTAATGGTGAGGTTAATTTGTCTATTTTATCACAGCAAGCACTATGCTGATGCCAAACTCTTTCACTCATTTTAATCATTCTGGTCCCATATGATGATAATTTCATTATTGGAGTTTGTCAAGATCCAACTAGATACTTGCAGCTGATAAAGTTTAAGGTGAACAGTGTTAAAAAAAAAAACGCTCAGTTGAAGAAACAAAAGCCCTCAACTTCTTTTTGATCTGTCAGGATCAAATTTTCAGGCCTTTGGGAGAAACAACTTAAAAATACACCTGAAATTTCTACAAGAGCTTGCATTTTCTTTTCACATCTCCACAAGCAGTGTGTCACAGAACAGCATGAGTTTTTAAAAGCTGGTTACTAAATCCTGCTGCAGAATGCCAGATCTTTCAAGACTGTTTGACACATGTAGATAGCTTATACTGAGTGAAAAGGAAGGGAAAATGTGGTTCTTTTTTTGAGGGCATAAGAGAAATTGTATAGTGTTTTTTTGCTTGGCTTTCCCTCTTGTCCCATGGGTTCCCTCAAGCTTCCCATGGCTCACCATGGAAAATACAACATCTCAGTTTCCTCTTCGGCCATGCTCATGAAGTGTTTTGGAAGAAAATGTCTGTCTCCTCTAATGTAGTTGATGAACAATTGGTTGGTGCTTTGTTTGCCTAAGCAGAACTCACTCAGCGAAGTGTTTTTCTTGCTGAAGGCACCACTGATGTGTTATTTGAACTGCGGTGTGGAGTAAGTCTCTGAACACACATTTGTTCCAATGAGTGTGGTTATAAACATCTCCTAGTAGGGACTGGGGTATTATAAAGCCTAATCTCTTCACGTATTATTTTTGTATCGGGATATTTTTTAATATGCTCACTGACTATGGCCATATGCTTTGAAATTTTTGTCCTGTATATTTCCTTATTATTGCTTACCAACAAAAAAGATAGCGCTCGCCAGGCAGAAAAAGGACAATAGATGATGCTTGCTACCTATTCAGATAAAAGCCAGCCATGGGAGCATTCTTTAGGTAACAAACCAACATGTTGTCTTAGAACTACATTAATGAGTGCTAAGAATCAGTTATTTTAGAAAATGATTATGGAGTCAAAGCCTGCCACTGGCTTTGAACTCTAACAGAAAATCAATAACTTTGTTTTAACAGCATTCTTCACTCAGAATATGCCTTTTACACAATGTTGCATAACGCAAAAGGGGAGCGAAGGTTAGCAAGTACCAAAAATGATTGCTTAAGAGGGCAGGTCACTGATGCTGTGATAAACAGTTGTTTGATGTTTTGTGAAGTTAGAAACATATCTCTCTATTTTGAGCAGAGCTACCCTTTTCTCAAAAGGCCAGGTCTAGAAGGTAATATAACGATTGCCAGTTGAAGTCCCCACAGGGACTCGATTTTACAGCGTGACACATGTATTCAATATGTGATTTGGGTGTAAGGCATGAGTCTGCTGACCGAAGTATTTAGCTCAAAGGATCAATAACTTCTCTATATGGTTATGATTAACTCGGGTAAAATGTCATCACCTAATAACCAATAGTTAATAAGCTATTAGCTTTCACGTTTATTCTTTTCATAGATGTTTCTTCTCCATTTGGCTACCATTTGTACATTGGAGGAAACCTGTACAAGGCTATCAGTGCTTGGTTTAAATTAATCTTTGTTAAATGTCATCCAGCTATATTGTCTCCTGGGCTTCAATGGTAAAATATATATAACTACAGCAGGAAAAAAAATTAACCAGCACAGCCAAGTCTCAAGTGTGAATTATTGTCGCTTTCTTTTTTTTTTTTTTTTGCACAGACTTCTTGTCTTGAGTGCCTCACTCTCCTTATATTTGCTGTAGATACAAGGACTGCAAACTGGTATCTAATATCAGTATTTGCCAGGCTTCATTAAGAAGACTAAAAAGCTTGAGCTCTCAATTTTAATCTACATTCCAAAGCCAAAATCAAAATTGAAGATGATTGTGTATCTAGGGCCCAAAAGTGCAAATTATATTCCTTGATTTTGAAGAGGGAAAAAAAAGTCAGCAAGTTGCAAAATGTTTCAAAATTAGTCTTAAGAATTGTAATTAAATCAACAAGTTAGCTGGTATCAGTCGTTTCTTTCTCTTTCATTCTTTTGTGTCCTTCTGCTTCAGCCAAACTCCAAGCCCTCGGGGCAGAGCGGCAGGCACTCGGTGTCGGTGGAGGTGCAGATGCAGAGGCAGCGGCAGGAGGAACGGGAGAGCTTTCAGCAAGCCCAGCGCCAGTACAGCTCTCTGCCTCGGTAGGACGGCTCCAGATGTTCAAGTTCTCCCCCTCCCCACCCCACCCCCCTTCAAGAAATCCCTCCTTCCAAAATCTCACTGACATTTCCAACTTGTTTCTAGCTACAGGAACTGGCAAATGGATGGATGGGAATGATTGCAGGTAGCTAGGGGTGCCATCTTATTGGCTAGCAAGACTGAAAAGAATGGTGCTTCAAGGACATGCAAACATTTCTACCCCAAAGCTCTGTCCCCGGAAGTGAGGCGGTGTGACATCCAAATGCTATACTTAGTGGGCAGACCTGAGTTCTAGTTATGGTTCTGCTACTTGCCACTGGCAAGACAGAGTCCTCATCTGAAAGATGGGAAAGTAACTCTTATTTGCTTAGCTCGTAGGGTAATTAGAAGAAATGATGCTTCGTAAGATCTAGAGCTCTGTAAAAGGATACGGTACTTACTCGTGTACCAAACCTCACTCTCTTGTCCCAACAACCTGCTGTGACTTAGTGTTAAACTTCTGGGAGTTCAACCTGTATATAAGGGAATATAAGGAATGTTCGCCTCAACTGAAGTCCCAGTGAGAGACGTCTCTGCTAAAGGCCCTTCTCTGTCCTAGGACTGGAAAGCCCTCAGGTGACCAAACCTTAGCACATGAAATAATCCCCAATTTTTTATCTAAGCATTTCCTCCATGTGTAGTAAGGAATATAACATTTTGAAACAAATAAAACATTTTGAAACATTCAACTTCTAGACTTCCCCAAACAAATCACTCCTCTGATCTTGCTAACAAGCATTTGTTACTTTGTTTCAAAAATATTCTAGGAAACAAAAACATTTTGGGGTAGGGGGTGGAATCCACTTGCCATTTTGATATTGAGTGAATTATTTTGAACTTGAACCAAATAACGTTTGCTTGTTGGCAAATGCTATCTGTGTAGACATGTGAGACCCATGTAAAAGTAATCTTGATTCAGTTTCTAATAAAGTTGTCTTTTTAAATGTTAAATAATCATTCTAAAAACCATCAGAGATTTAACTACAATGACAGGTTATTCAAGGGAATGTGGGAGTGCAAATTTCTACCAAAAAAGGAAGTGTGTCATCTATTTTAGTAACTTTGTTCATTCAGTTGTTCTTTTCCAATCTATAAAGCTGTGTCTCCTTTGAGTACTAAATCACTTTTTCCTTTAAATATGAGAATTAGCCACTAATAGTTGCTTATTCTGCTCTATGTAAGAGTCATTGAAGTTTAGCTCTGGACAGGCCCTTGGAGGTCATCTCGCTTTACATGCCAGAAAGCAAGCTCAGAGAAATTAGGTAACTCTTCAAGGTGAGATGGCTAGGAAGTAATTCTGCCAGAATGCAAACTTGCCCATGCCCTGGAGCATTATTTTACAAGGCCTATACTATAAGGGCTTTTGTTTTCAAGTATGGAATATTAACAACTATTATTTCCCCTCTGTACTCAGATGCCTGGAGCATTTGGAAGAGGGCTACCATATGAATCAAACCAGTGCATCAAATTCTAAGCACTTTAATGAATGAACTTTGAGAGTTAAAGTTAAGAACATAGGTTATCAGGAGATAGAAAGAGGGTGGAGACCTGGCATTCGGTGCTGAAGGAGTATTTAGAATGCAACAGTGATTGTGAAAATCCAGGAATGGATAGCACAGTACTATCTGACAGTAGCACAGTAATATGAGTACGATGAATGAAGCTGAGTGTGAGTATGGTTGAGGAAGAAGGGCTGGGAGCAAGTATGATACCAGAAGGAGAGATAGAGGATTAAGATTGGGATGGTATAACCTAGTGATGCCTAGAGTGGACAGTGATGGTGCCTAAATATACAAAAATAAGAATATTTTTGCGTGAGGGAGAACAAATGAATGTCAACATTGCAAGGTGTTGAAAATGGGATGGTATACAGGAAAAAATCCAATCAATGCAAACCAGGGTCTCTAGTTAGCAGTAACATTGTAATATGCTTCCATTGAATGTAACAAAGGCATTATGTCAAAGCTAAATGTCAATAAGCTGGGGATATGGAGGAGGGGTATGGGATTCTTTGTGGAAAAAAAAGAAATGTCCTCATATAGATTGTGGTGGTAAAGGCATAGCTATGTGATTATACAGGAAACCATTGATTTTTTACTTAGGTTGAATTGCATGATGTGTGAATAAAACTGTTTAAAAATGCACAGAGAGATATAAGTGTGAAAAAAAAAATGCTAAGCACTTGAAGGATTATATGTAGAAGTTCGTCTCTAGGAAATGCATTCCCCCAGCCTGCTTGGCCCGCATCCTCTGGGAAAGGTGAGGATGTTAACATGGCTGCACCGACACGCCGTGTGGCCTGCCACTCACAGCGTACGGGGTGGGGGTGGGGCTGCGTGGAGCACGTCCCCTGGGTGAGCGGGGCCACAGCGCAGGGGCCATCCTCTTATTTTTATTGGCAAATTGTTTGACTTCATCTATGTCGGTTACAGTTGAGCGTCTGAGAAACGACGGAGAAAATGAACAAAGTGTATGTCACATGAGGAGTGAGCTGGGAAATTTTGCCAAGAAAGGGACGTAGGAGAGGGGCGTGCCAGGACGGTGCAGCCAGGGCAGGACAGCTTGGAGGAAGAGGAGGGCGGGAGCCAAGGGGGGAGGTGTGTGGGTGGTGGTGGGGGGAATTTCTCCTGCTCATGGCCTCAGTAGCTCATATAGTCCAAAGTGGGTATTTTCTCTTAGGCTTCCTCGTTGCTTCTTCTCTCTGACCCCTTCCTTTTCTACCAGCCGGTCCGTGCATTGCTCCCACTGCCTTCTGAGACACCCTGTAGAGGGATTGGTATTGAAATCCACACGAGGGCTGTCTCTGTTCTTGTGGCTTTTGTAGTGTTTTAGTGTTTTCCTGACTAGCCAGAACTTTCCCTCCAGGATCATTGTAGCTCCTCAATTAATAATCCCTTTATTCTGTACAGATAAGAGTAGTAATCCCCAAATTAAAGAATTGTGTAAGTTTAGGTAAGAGGGGTTGGTTTGTCTCCATAGGTGCTTCTCCACTTTCAGAGAATAATTCCTCAGTTTGACTATATACATCTCCGAGAGGATTTTAAATGTCGAGCCGCGCACCTGGCTTGCTTCCTTGCGCAGCAGTGGCACCAGGCCACAAGCCGTATACAGAAGCGAAGGTCAGGAAGCCGCGAAGGTCAGAAGGACCGTTACAACCTATGGGCAGCTGAGCCAAGGCCAACTTCCTGCCATGTGCTAGTCTTCAGAGACACTTGACCTCTGCTTTTCGGATGTTGACAATTAGCGGAGATTTGTCTAAACAAGTTGGTATGGTATTTGAAACCAAAAAGATTTCACACACCAACAAAGCTCCATTACAAAGTGGAACATAAAATAAAACAAATGGTCAGGACTCTGTATCGATCACATGAGATAAGGTGGTTTGAATTAGAGTGAAGTATACGAGCCAGCGTGGTTTGAAAGTTCTAACTGTAATTAAGGAATTCTATAGCCAGAATTCAAGTTACATTTTGAAATGTCAAATAAGAAACATTAGCCAGGTGGTAATGCAAGTTCAGGGGGAAAGGGGACCTGAGTGGCCCCACACTCAATTCTCAATCAGACTAGGATGTTTTCTTTTTTTCTTATTCCTAAATTGGTTCCTTTACTGCTTATACAAAAAGCAGCTTTCAGCCCAGCAGAAATGTGTTCAGTCATAACTGCTGATGGAAAGGCTTGCTCCAAATCCTTTATTAAATACTCTTCTTTCTTTTCTTTTCCTTCCCTCTCTCCACATCCTCTTTATCTGTCCCTTCTCCCTCAGCTTCACTTGTGTATTGTCTGACTTTCTTGCTATGTATGTTTCACTTCTCAATGTCTCCCCATGGTCACCCCATCAGGCTGTTGATCAGGTCTGTAATCAGCTTGTCAACTTTTCAGCCATGGGCTTTATATCTTTCTTTAGCCTTTTCCCTCCACCTCTTCTGCACATCCCTGCCTTGGAGGCTGGCAGGCTTCCCTTAGGTCCTTAAGTTTAAGCTTCTGCGCAAAGACAGTCTTCAGGCCAGGTGGAGGTAGCTGTAGTCCTTGAGCTAGTTATTGCCAAACCGGGGTCTGTGCTTTGAGTGGATCCAGAAATTTCAATGGGCTCATTCCCAGGACCAAGAAATTCAGTGAAAGGAAATTGATGTTTTGTTGGTGCTGTTATTAGTAGGCTTTGATTGAAGGATGATGGGGTATTAGAAAGAATGCGGACTTCCAAGCTTGGTCTTCGTTCTCTTCTCCATGGCAGGACTTGAGGACTTACCCTCATATTGAGGCTTCTTCAGCTGCTTTTGGGTGCCTTTCTCTATTCCTTGATCTTTACACAATTCCTTGAACCAAGCAAGGAAAAACTAATGTTTTGTGAATATTTCTTCTTTGGTCAGTGTATTAGTCAGGGCTCTCCAGAGAAACAGAACCAACAAGATATTTCTATAGTAAGATTTATTATAAGCAATTGGCTTACATGACCATGGGGGCTGGCAAGTCAGAATTCATAGATAGGCCATGATTAGGAAACTTATGCTGAAGTCCTTAGTCCAAATTCCCCGGGCGAGGGAAGCTAGCTGGCTGGCAGTTTTGGCAAGAGCTAAAGTTGAAGTTGAAGCCAGATTCCTTGTCTGACCTATGAAATCCTCAGTTCTGGCATCTAAGACTTCCACTTGGCTATATGAGGCAACTCTCCACACTGCTGAGGGCAGTCTACTTTGTTGATTGTAGATACAAACAACTGATTATAGATACATATTCCATCTATGAAATACCCTCACAGTAACAAGCAGGCCAGAACTTGACCAAACAAGTGGATGCCGTACCCTAGCCAGTATGCCACTTAAAATTAACAATCAGAAAGGTGCCCCCAAAACAGGTCACCCAATCTTTGAAGGCAAAATGACTTTTCCTTCAAGCCCCTCCTCCAACACAGGCTCATTCGCCATTGACTATGGTCTAGAAACTTTTCTTTGCATGTTACATGTGCTAATTCTTTTCTTTCTCCATGCAGCCCTCTGAAGTTAGATATGCTGGAGTCACAGATGAGATGTCTTGGTCCCAGAGACCACCTAGCTGGCAAGTGGCAGACGTAGGATTTGGTTCTATGTCTGTCTGGTCTAAGCCACTCGCCTGGGTGCCAAGTTTTCTAATGCAGAAAACTCATCTTCTCGTTGTCTGTTTCTTCCTTCTTTTATTTCTTTATAATCTGCTCGTTTCTCTCCCTCTTCTTAATCAAGAGCTTGCTGACACCATTAGCTTCCTTACTAAGGAAGGATGTATATGTGTGTGTGTGTGTGTTCACGTGCGTATGTATGTGTGTGGATGTATTTTCCCCACATATCATACTTAAAAACCTCAGGACCTCCTGCTTCCTTTTCTCCATTCTGATTAATTTGAAGAAAATTTTATCTAAGAGAAATTATTTTCCCTACATCTCCCCAATTTCCATCACTAACAAGCCTGTTGTGAGTCCTCAGTGTGTTTAAATATAGAAAGATTCTGGCTTCCGAGGCTGAGGTCAATTTCAGCATATAGCAGAGTGCCATAGAACCCAGGCATCCTGGAAGGGTGTGTGTGTGTGTGTGTGTGTGTGTGTGTGTGTGTGTGTGTGTGTGTGTTAGTGGATCTCGGTAGGCCATGGATGAAAAAAGAGGCCACTTTTCTACAGCCTATTTCTGGTTATCTTCAAATTGATAACTAACCCGTGGAGGAATCCCACAGTTGTTGCTGTAACATCAGTAAAAAGTTCGTTGTTTTAATTAAAGTTACATGATTAATGTCAAATCCCTGGTTTCATGCCGACACTTTCCATCATTCTTGTCTCTGGGCAGATAAATTTATGACTTTCTAAGTGAAGATAATCAGTGCTTTAGGCAAATAAACTATTCCATCAAATCTAAGGATTCGTGCCTGGGCTGATTGTACAAATGGTTTTGACTCCCATTAAAAGAGAAGCAGATAGATGTGCGGTGGAGTGTACAATTATTCACAGCCAAAGCCAGAGATGGTGCCAGATATTGAGTCATTTCCTTATTGAAAATATCCCTGACTGCATTTTAGGCCATAAGGAAAATGGGCAGATTTCCTCCCAAACCATATTGATGGCACTTCTGAATGTTCAAAAATGCAAATAGTTTGATTCCTGCAGGAGGGCTCAGTGGCTTCACAGACCTTGTCTTACCTCTCTAGGAGTCCCTTTGAATATTCAGCTACATTGTGTGTCTGTTGATGTGAAAGGCTGAGCAATACATACTGTTGTCAAATGATTTTCTTATTGATATATGGAGCAATATATTTTCTTTTATTACTCAATTCTCTCTCCCCCTTTTCCATTTTCAAGGCAAAAAATTAGGCATGTCTTCCTTTCTGGCACAAAATTGTTTTACTTTATCATAGCCAATCTTATTGTAAATTCATAAAAGCATCTAGAGACTTGATAATAAATTAAAGATATTTCAAAACAATAATGTTTCCTGAAAATGATGTGCAACTTTATTGCAGAAGAGAAAGGAATTTGAAATTTCTGTATGATTCTGATTTATCTCCCTATCCCAGGGTGACAGAAAACAGGCTAAGTAGGTTTTCCTGGCCTTTGGTGCAGGTACACGTGTAGGAAAATAATGCTTACTCTCAGACTTCCAGGTCCTAAAATCTTGATGAGCATGTGTTCTGACGAGTGTCAGTTGCTGACATATGCAAGTCTAAAGCCGGTGCTTTAAGGGACTGCCTGTTGCATTTTTAATCATAAAGGAGTCTAGACTTAAATCTTTCATAACTGAACTCGTATTGCAATCCATTACATGTACTCCATATCAGCTAGCTTCTCTGGCCTTATGGTGGCAGCTGTGTAAAATATTTGTTTTGCTTGTTTAGAATCGAATTGTAACAATCGAAAGCAAGCAATTATTGCAGCAGCAGAAGCCGCCAAATCTCTAATATTCCTATACAGCATCTTGCCAACATGTCGAAATTGCTGAAGACATTGTTACCCCAAGCAGAACAGAAGAGTACCTACCCAGACACAGGAAGACCACCCTCCTTGTTGAATAGCTGCTGCACATCTTCGTTCGCTCCCCTGTGCAGTCATTGTTTACGTGTCTAGGACTGGGAGCTTGCTGAGGACAGTCCAGTTTTCTCATTTTTTCCTCCAGCACCTTGTGTAGCATCTGGCCTGTGATTGGAACACGGTGATGTCTGGGGAAACATTGAAATGCCTCTTCTATCCCCACTGCTTGCCCCTACCTCCTCCTTCCTCTCCCCCCCTTCCTCCAACCCTCATACTAACCTCTGCACTTTGCTTTCTAGGCAAAGCAGGAAGAACGCCAGCTCGGTCTCCCAGGATTCTTGGGAGCAGAGCTACTCCCCTGGGGAAGGCTTCCAGAGTGCCAAGGAGAACCCCAGGTACTCCAGCTACCAGGGCTCCAGGAACGGCTACATGGGCGGGCATGGCTTCAATGCCCGGGTAATGCTGGAGACCCAGGAACTCCTTCGCCAGGAACAGAGGCGGAAAGAGCAGCAGATGAAGAAAAAGCTTCCTCCCGAAGGGCCCAGCAACTATGACTCGTATAAGAAAGTCCAGGACCCCAATTACACCCCTCCCAAGGGGCCCTTCCGGCAAGACGTACCCCCCTCCCCTTCTCAGGTCGCCAGGCTGAACAGACTCCAGACTCCTGAGAAGGGGAGGCCCTTCTTTTCCTGAGCAGAAGAACAGATCCTCCAGGTCACGCAATAAAGGACATTTTCCTATGAAGACTTGTACTTTGGGAGTTTTTTAAAAACCTTGATGGTACTATGGAATATTTCTGTTGTCGGTATCAGTGCCTTTAAGCAGTGTGGGCAAAACATGGAAGGCCTTAATTGTTTGCCACTGTGTCTCAAGTGTGTGTTTCACGGAAGGATTTCCCACCATCTGACAATCGTCTGTTCCAGGTGTTTGCACGCCCTGCTTCTCTCTGCGGTCCCGGGACTCCTGGCCCGACTCAAGCGCTGGTATTCCAGCCCCACCCAGCTTGGGGTGATGGGTGGGATGGGCGCCTCTTGCTTCCTTTAGGTTTTCTTAGGTGTGCAGTGACCGCTCAGCCTCTGGAGGACGAAAGTGGGTGATGTTCACCAGAAATTAGAGCTGAAAGCTTCTTCACAGCGCAGTCATTTTCACTGCAGTGCTTTGTAACCAGTACGCTTTTCCCTTCTCTTCCTCAGCTCCCCGTAGAAGGAAAGTCCCCTTAGTCTATGGAAGGAGCTAAGCCATATTCTAACGCTTTTTCTTTTGTTATCATGAGAATCCTTTTGGAACTGCCTTATAACTCAACACAATTAACAAAATGAATAGCAATGATGATGGTCTGTGTTTATAAATAACCGTGTCCTCTCAAGGTTCCGACGCCTTGGTGGCATCACCGCCACCCAGGGGAGGGGACAGGGCAGGTCTGACCACCGGCTTCTGCCTGAGTCAGGTTCTGGGAGATGGTAGCTGAGAAAAGAAGTCTCCCAGGATGAGCTCACGGTCCAGCACACCCCAATCATTATTTTAATTAGTTTTTGTTTTGACAGGTTGGCAGGGAGGGCTTAGAGTGGGACAGAGAAAGCGGCCATTTTTGGAATGTAAAAGTGGATCTGCTTTCAGTGGTTTTAAAGTCGGTTGAAGTGGCGTACCCCCGCACATCCACCCGCTGTACCCACCTGGCAGTGCCACGTTGCTCAAAATTTCTACCTTGAAATATAAATGACAAGGAGGGGAAAAGCCGTGATGCATCACACACCGAACATTTTGGGGTCCCCAAACAGTGGTAGCAAAAGATTGCTTGTGTCGATACTTTCAGTGTACAGAGGGTCGTGAGAACTTGTGTAGCTCATGTTTTCATTTGTCGGTCTGAACTCTTCATGTATTGTAAACCATAGCTGGGTTGCTGAAGTGCCTGCAAATCCTGATGTGAAAAAAACAAAAAGCTTGAGATTAAAGCTCAGCATATCATGTATTAACAAAAAGAAAAAAAAAGAGAGAGAGAGAGACATGTATTGATATGCCTATTTTTTTTTACTGGCACATTGTATTTTTGTGTCAACTTGTTTCTAGAAAATATGTGAAGTGTCCACACACGTACCTGTGTCTTTTATGCATTTCTGTGTACCGGTTCTACTTGTTAATAATGTGCAGCCGTGTTTCAATGCTGTTACCAGTGTAGACGCGGTCAGCGCGGGTGGCAGTGGCTCTTTCTCACGGCCTTGCCTGAGCTGTGAGAAACAGCTTTCCCTGTACATATGAGACTTATAATAAAAGGCATATTTCTTCCTGTTCTTTTTGGTGTCTGTAGTATTCATGTGGAAACTCTCCTAGCTGTTCTTTTTTTAAAGTATATTAACAGATGTGATTTTTTTTTCATATTCAGAGAAAGTTGAAAGTTTCCTCAAATATCTCTGTGTGCAAACACAGAAATGGGTGACTGAATGCCTGAGGAGAGAAGCACAGGAAAAGCGAGAAGGACCGTCTTAATGAGTCCACTGCAAGATCTAAGCTTGACTAAAGAAGCACGGAGAATTCTGAACGAAAGGAGCCAACGCACTAGAACTAAATAAAGGGAGAATTATATAAGCTAATTCTACATGCTATTTCTCTGACTGCCCTTCCCCACCTCTGAGTCATTTTGGCAAGCCGGCTGTTTTGATTTACTTAACCTCGAGTATCATGAGTCCAGAGAAAGATCTGATTCTAGTTTGTTTCCCAAACTAGCCTGGCTTTCAAATGTACACATACTTGTATAGTGTTTTGGAGGCATGAAAAGGCAACACATTCCTGGTCTTTATTAACTTCTGTGCAAACACAGAAGGAGATGTGGTCTCCACCCAAAGGGCAAGCTTTGTAAGGGCCTATAGAAATGTCCTCCTTATGGTGTGATTTAGCATCACTTGGTTTCATAGCAGTGATTATCTTGCTACTAAATCCAAATGCTAGGCTCCTCAGGATTAGTAGTGAAAGGATATGGCGTGCCAAGTTAATATCACCTGTTTGGTTTGTACATACCTGCAAGGTGTGGGAAAGTATAAAAGGAAAAATGGACAGATTTGTTAATTTTCTCACTGACCAGGAGGTCCATTGCAAATGCCAAAATTTTCAGGTTATTTATCTCAACTGACAGGTACAGACCGAGAGAGGCAATATCGAATGTTGTGGGGACCCAGATCACAAAGGGATTTGTAGATTAAGACTGACAATTTGGACCACACTGTGCAGAGAAGTAGAAATAGATATGAGTTAGAGTAGAAGTGAAAATATACTCCACAAAGCAATCTTATCTAAATGGACTGAACTGGCTCCAGGACACTTTATGGGGACTTAAGGGTATTATCAGGAAAAGCAAAGTCCAGAGGAGGAGCCAAGCGAGGCACTATCAAGACTTGTGCTGTTCTTAGCCTTGCACCCTCAGAGAGACACCCCAAGTCAAGACAGCGGGGCAGGTGGAGCCCCTGAGACACAAACTCAGATGAGTATGGAGGTAGAGTAGCTCAACTGTTCCTTGGAGAGGGCCCCTAGTGTGCAATTATCGCCTCTTAATTCATTAAGACATATACATTTATTTACGTTACATATTATATATGCATATTTATAAGATAAAAATATATGTGCATCTTACTTTGCCAGGGCTACCATAACAAAGAACCTCAGACTAGTAGGTGTAAACAACAGAAAATTATCTCACAGTTCTGGAGGCCAGACGTCCACAATCAGGATGTCAGTAGGACTGTGATACAGAACTCAGTCTCTGACCCCAGGACATGGCCATCCCACTCCAGCTTTGCGTCTCTATCTTCACATTCTCATCCTAGTTAATAACATCTTCAAAGATCTTATCTATACATAAGTTTGCATTCACAGGACTAGGGGTTGGGACATGAACATGACTTTTTAGGGGACACAATCCATATCATACATACCATATCACATATATAATATATGCATATATAATATATGTGTGTGCATGTGTGATGTTTTGGTTTGCTAAAGCTGCCAGAATGCAATATACCAGAATGGGTTGGCTTTTATGAAGGAAATTTATTAGGTTACAAATGTAAAGTTTTAAGGCTGTGAAAATGTTTGAATTAAGGCATCAAGAGGGAGATACCTTCTTTTCGAGGAAAGGCTGCTGGCCTCTAGGTTTCCTCTGTCACATCAGAAGGTACATAGCAACATCTCCTGGACCTTCTCTCTTGGGCTCTGGTTTCAAGATGACTCTCTCAGCTCCTATGGGTCCTTCTGACTTCTCCTGAAGCATTTTCTTTCTCTTGACTTCTCTGACTCTCTCCAAAATGTCTCTGCCTTCTATCCTCTCATAAAGGATGCCAGCAAGAGGATTAAGACTCACCTTGAATGGGCTGGGTCACATCGCCATGGAAACAACCTAACAAAAGTTCCCACCTACAGTAGGCCTGCACCCACTGGGATGGATTAAAAGAAGATTGGCTTTTCTGGGGTACATAACAGATTCACACCAGCGCAGGTGTGTGTGTGTGTATAATTTAAGCACCACCACCTGCTCTCCCTGCAGACAAATAGTCCAAAGGCAGCTCAGAGGTCAAAGCTTTCTACCATGAGGAAGGAGAGTGGGACATGGGCTTCTCAGGTGACCACCAAGGAAGTCTAAAATATCAAATCAAAGATAGTACACCAAATCAATTTCTATTGTGTTGAGTGGGGGCAATTGTTTTTATTTCAAGCCCAAATTTTTGAAAGGGGGCAGAGAAAATAAGTGAATGGAGCAGAGCATTTTGTCCACAATGTATTTCAGGAGAGTCCACCGTGAAGAGTCTGGAAACAAGGCTACAAAAGGTAAGAAACCAGGAATCACTGACGCTTCTTGGGTCAGACGCCATCTACCTCTGCCCAGTTTGCTGCTTTTAATATATCCAAATATGGCTGTCTTCAAGACCACTCCCACTGGTATGTTTTATTGGAAAGCACACGTGTACATATCCATATAACAGGTATGTGCTTATGTGCACGTGTAATTCTATATTTGTCTGGTAATTCCAATGTGTTCCCTATTTCTTCCTATGGCTTGGTAGAGTCTTGCTATTGCCTTCAGTTTAAACCAATCTAATACTAGGCAGATAGCACTTTGTTACTGGTTTGTTTGCTAATCATGGAAGAGTAAACCAGGCAGGTTCAACCAACTACCTCGAAGAATATCCTGTGATGAATGGCTTCCTTTGGATAGCATAGTGTGCCATAAATTTAAATGTCTATTTAACAATCAGGTTTTTGTTTTTCTTTTTAACAGAGATTACTCAGATGATGACATGTCAGGTAAGGAGATAATCTTCTTTTCTTACTTCAGAGACAGGATATCATCTTAATAAGGCAGCTAATAAGAACATTCACAGGTCAGAAAGTGAGAGTGACGGGGATGCTTTAATGGAAAACCACCTTCAGCTGTGAGTAATGATTAGATCACAAAAGCTGGTTGAATTAAATTGATTCTATTTTTAATGTGTGGGAAATGAGGATTGTAATTTGGAGCATAAGCTCTTAAACAAAAAAAATAAAATAAATAAAAAGCAAATGACATTTTACTTCAGCGCTTGTGGAGGAGAGGGGAAGAAAGGCATGGCACAACGCAGAGCAGGAACTTCTTTTGCCATTAGATATATTCTTTCCACCAAAATTCATCATCTTCGAAGCCAGCTCATCTCTTTTCCTCTTCCTTTAAATATCCTAGCCATGGCACCTTACTCTCAGCTTTCCTATCCCATTTAGCAAACTAAAACTCTATTTTTCAGTTTGTCTATAAATTGAGTTTCTTTAGGTTAAACCATAGAGTCAAGAATTTCCTTTTTAGAGAATCACATTATGGGTCCCATAAGATCAAAAATCCTTTGTTCAAGAGGGTAAGCCCATATCCTCACAAGTTATTTTCTTTTTTATGTTCAGATTTTAATTATCAGTTCCTATTTTCTAATTTTTTTTTTTTTTCAAACAAGTGACAGTGGCATTAGCCTGTCACTATCCAGATGGGTCTATTTCATATGGGGCAGAGGAGAAAAGTGCAAGAAAAAAATGGAAGAAGTCCTCCCTCCATGGAGTTGAACAGTTATTCATTTTTCATGCTTAGCACTTATTTACTCACAGGATCAATTAAATGTGTGAAAAACACCCTTTTTCTGAATTGCTCAGTTAACTGCTGAGTCACCTCATACTGTCATTGGCTCACAAAGGCCAGCTGGAGTTGAATCCTGGGCACTAGAGCTGCCTTGCCATCAGGTGATCCTCTTCCAGAAAGTTCTCAGCTTGGACGGGTCAGGGGCTGGTTGTGAGAGATGTCTGCAAAAGCCTTTCCTCTCTCTCTAAAGGCAAGTTTGGCCACTTGCTAGAAGGTTCCTTCTAAAACTGAAGTTTGGCTCCCACGGGGGAGTTTTATGATGCAAATATTTTAAGTACAACTTTGAAGATTTTGCCATTAAAAGCATTCTCACATGGCTCAGGGCCCAGCTGATTGCAAACTACAAGGGGAAAAGTGTCATATATCACTGGCAAATGACAGAAAAGAAAACAAAGCAAATTTCTTAACCAATCGTAACCTTGGTTAATGTTCTGTTTCAGGGCTTGGTTCATATCTGACTTGCTTTTATGCAGCTCCAGTTGTCAGTGGCACCATACTTATTCTAGTTGTTTATGTTGGGATGGAATGGGTGAAAACATCTGCCTAACAACCCAGAGATGGGCCAGATTAGGCCTCGCCAATGAATGCAGGGTATTTTGGATGAATGCAAACCTTTGAACTTGTCTTGTGAAGCCCCAGAGTAAATTTGTCCTACACATGTCCCAACTTGCAACTCCATTTCCAAGTTTTTTAAATTTTATCTGCTTGGCTTGACTTCCATCCAAACCCAAGAAGTTCCTACTCTGGTCCAAACAGCCAAAGCATTCCCACAAAATCTGAACCATGAAGAGTCCACCTGCTGCCCCTGCCTTCTCACTTGATGTGGTCAATTCATGTCTATGGCACTTTACAGTTTGCAAAACACTCCTTTCTGAATCCCCACACTCCATAAAACAGATTAGAGAAATGACAGTCCAAATTTACCCATGGCCATGACTTGTCACACCTTGGAGTTGGCGAGTGACTCAAAGCACACAACCCATTGCCCCAATGACCATCTAACTTTTTGACTTAGCGATGTTATAAAAATAAAAATTTCTGTCTTTATTTTAAATTCCTTGCCTTATGGTAATTATACATTTTGTTGATTGGAAAAAGTAAGCACATTATGTAGTAAGAGTTATAAAATTAGTAATTCTTTTAAAATGAATTTTATAAATCACAATGCTATTTACATACACTTGGAAATGATAAACATGTGTGAATGTATATATACATACATATGTGTGTATATATACATATAATGGTTTCACTGTGTGTCACTATAACACAATGTGTCAAACATTTCAAATTTCTGTTGAATCCGCCAATGCCAGGCATCCATGTGGATTTGCAGCCCACCTGGCCCCATGCTGTGCCTGCTTTGCTCCACTATTTAAGGCGCTTAGACTAGAAGATTCTCACTTCTAAGCCAAATTTTAATGTTGAGGAAAAGAAAAGTGTCATATGAGATTGAGGACAGTGAAAACTGAAAAATGTGCAGGACCTTAAATATGAAGGATGTGGGGAGGCATCATGACACAGAGTGGCCACACAAAAAGCCAGTCCTCACAGTCAAATTACTGAAAGCAGATGCAAAAGAGCCCCTGAATGCTAATCCAAAATTGCAAAGATCGCTGGGAGATTGCAGAACAATAATAATTTGCATTAAATCATCAGCTGCTTTCAGCACAGATGGGAAAAACCTGTTACAAAATGTTGTAAGACATTTGCAGCGGGTTTCAAGCTGGACATGCACTAAAAACATCCTTAGGCTCTTTGTGTTGGGAATAAAAACGTAAATCATTTTTAGCGAGGTTTTTTTCTTTACATATTTTTTCTCTGTGTTTTATTTTATTTTTGGTAAGGAGATGACATAGTCATAGCCAGGAGGAAATGATCCACTTTACAGAGTTGGAGAGATAAAAATTGATCTTCAAAAGGTAGAATATTAATTGTGCACAGAAAGAAACTTCCAGCTCTGAGACATTCCCAATGAAACAAGTAGCTTTTTTTTTTTTTTCACTCAAGATCCTAATCAAACACAGTCAACAATATCTCAGAGAGAAACATTGGCGGTTGCTGAGAGTGTCTGCTTTTCTGGTCCAGTTTCAGAGCAGCAGGCAGTTTGGCCAGCTCCCTAGGACTGAATTTCCTCTCGCGGGAAGCTCTCTGGTGTTAGCTCTTTGGCCACAAGGCTTTGTGCCCATCTCTGCTAGCAGGAGCTCTTTGCCACCACTGTCCCTTTAAATGGATTGCTTGTGGGTTGCGAAGGCAGAGCCAGTGGCTGATGTTCCTGGGCTGCAGGCCTATGCCCTCTGACCCCATGCCCCTGGAGAAGAGAGGCAGACAGTCACAGGCTCTCAATGTCTGGAAGAACTGGCTGGCTAAGGAAACACGTTTCCAATAATGAATCCAGCTGAACGAGCCACCTCCCTTGGCTCCAGCATACCTACCCGTAAGCCAGGAAATGTTCTCTCCATTCATTAAGGGATGGTTCATCAGGGACTTCCAATCCCTGATAGGTTGCTTTGTATACTATGCCAGTATCTTTGCAGCGTGTCTTAAATCCTTTTAGGTGTTCCCTCTAGATTAATTGAAAATCCAAGATATCCTGTTTGTGTGATTTGTTCAAGGTAATTGTAAGGCCATGAGGAAGACGATATTGATTTTTAAAGAAGATTCAGCTTTATATGCCTTGAAAGTTTTAATGTAGAATTTGGAGTGAGTTTAGGAAAAAAAATTATCTCATATTTGTTCATGCATTCATTCATAGCACCCGCTGTATGCCAAGTACTATTGTAGATGCTCAGAATAGAACAAGGAATAACATAGACTTGAACTCCAATGGAGAAGCAAACAATAAAAGCTTAGTTAGCTAATGTTCAGAAGGTGAAACAGCCTGGAGAAAGTTAAAGCAGGCCTAGGGGAGAGAATGAGAAGGAGCAAGGGGGCTGCTACTGTAAGTGAAATGGGGGCGATCTCAAGTAGTAGAGACCTGAGGAAGTGAGAGAGCCTTACAGACATGTGAAGAAACAGCATGCCTGGGAGGAGGAATGGCAAGCCCAGAACCCTGAGGCAGGAAGGTGCCTGGGGTGCTCAAAGAAGAGTGAGGGGCCAGCCTTAGTATTGCTTCAGGTGAGTATGGCTGAGAAGTGAGACTCAATTTCCAATAATGATGAACTCAGCTGGATAAGGAGAAAAGTGAGGCCAATAGTCAGGGAAGGACCTGAAACACTGCTGGGTCAATGGACTGGGGATCCTGCTGTGGTTAAAGAGCTGTCAGAGTTGGAGGATGAGAGTTGGCAGTGAGGAGGGGCTTTCAGTGAAGATTATGATGGGAGTGTTGAGAGGAATGACTGGTAGGTACAACCGTGGGAGAGGGTAGTTGATGAGAAGTCAACAGAGGTGAGGAGTTTAAGGAACTGAGACACCGGAACATCAGAAAGATCTTCTTCATCGCCACTGAGATCAACAATAACAAACAAAGGTTGAGGATAATCAATCAGGTGCTAAAATCGTCACAGAATGAAGATCTATGGAAAACTGCAACAAGGAAAGATACAATAAATAATATAGTGTAATTATTAAGCTTCAAAGGAAGAGGATGTTGGATTTAATGAGAAGGGAGGACAAAGGAACTGGAAATGTCAATGAAGAATAAGAAGGACATCTACCCCATATCCAAGCCCAAAATATGACAAAAAGAGCCCCTACTGGGGAGGCTGCAGGTGACAATTAGAGCAAGAAGAAGGTAAAGCATGGACCAGCCTTTCAGGATGTGAGGCACAGAATGAGGGGTGGTCTGGAGGTCTTGAGCTTCTGATGCCTGAAGTATAAAACTATGGAGGACCAGTTAGAATACATTGAAATGGCCTCTAAAAGGAAGGTAGAATTGCAGTTCTAACCATCTTCTGAGGTGGTGAGGCAGGGTACTGCAAGGAGCTCTGGACCCCCTTTGCTCAGGGTGGGGTGCATAGCTTCTTACATTATAGCCCAAATCCTCAAACCTGCTTTATACCATCTGTGCTTATGTCTTGATAAAAGACATATTCATTCATTTATTCATTGCCTACTCTATGCCAGGCAATGTATAAGTCATCTTTACTTATACAAAGAGATGTGAACTAAAGAGACTTTGATGGGCTTATAAAATGATAATCCATAGACAGACACAATTATTAATTAAATAAATGGGCTGATAAATATAGTATTTTAAGTTGTGATAAGGGCTCTCAAAACAAAGTTGCTGTGAGAGAACAACTGGGAGAGGGAACATAATTTAGATGGGGCCCATGAAAGTTCATGAGGAATGGCTTTTAAGCTGAGACTTGAAGGATTCTAAAAACTTAGTGAGAATTTGGAAATCTATCAGGGATTTGACAGTCTTCATATACTGCGATCCTGGGGCTTCAGTTTCTAGAGTCTAGTTAATTCTAGAAAAAAGTGGGGAGGGATGAGCCTGGGAGAGCCATCAGAACATGGTATAGTTCAGACTGCTGTGAATAAGAGGAGGAAGGAAAGTCACAGATGTCAGTGAAGTTCTAAGAAAGTTTGACAAGGCCAACAGAGAGTCCTTGAATCAAAGACACCCCTCAGAGAAGCCCTGCATCCTCTGGCTCTGCTTATCATCCCTGTTGCCCTGGATCATTTGCTGGGAGAAGATCATGAAAAACAGGTATGATGGCACAATGACAGGCATGCATTTCAGAGAGCAGCAGCTGGGACTCTCAGTCAATTATGCTCCCCGTAGTAGATTCCAGAGGCTCTTGTTCATGGTCACCATGTCTTGGGTTGAGTTTCCATTCATGAGTGGGTGATTTCCCCAAACCATCTGCATTCCATCTATCACCCAATAGACCTGGGACACCTTCCCACCCAATCCACACATTTTAAAAGACAGTTGAGGCTGGGTGGCAAGAATGTACAGAATACTGTCTGTCCATGTGATTTCAACCTTATCTACTCTGTCCATGAAATAGCTCCTCTCACTGCTCCTTCCCTTTCCAAGTTATTGCCAATTTAAAGCCCTTTAGTGTTTAGACTGACTTCTATCTAGTAAGAATTTCACTATCTCTTTCTAACTAGTAATCATGACATAGTCTATGAGTAAGTATAATTGATCAAAATTATTTTGACTACTCTCCAAATATACTTGCTGTGATTGATTGAGTTATGTATCCCAGCAACAAATAAATTCTTAATCTAAGTCCAATTCCTGTGGGTGTGAACCCAATATAAACAGAACCTCTTGAAGATGGTCTTTTGATATAAGGTGTGACCTATTGAATCAGGATGGATCTTAATTCTATTACTGGAAGCCTTATAAAGAGTAATCCATGGGGATGAGCCAGAAGTTGAATGTCAATGGAACCCAGAAGTGAAAGGAGAGGACATCGCTATGTGATGGGAGAACCAAGGAACCCAAGGATTTCCAGCCAGCCAGGCTGTTGGGAGGAAGCAAACCTTCCAGCCTCCAAAACCATGAGAAAATAAATTCCTGTTGGTTAAGCCAACCCATTGTGTGGTATCTCTCATAGCAGCCTGGAAAACTAAGACACTTGATCAGTGGCAATTCATTAGTATTGATCAGTGATTTAAACTCAGAAGGTACTAGAGAAACTACCTGCCAGTGTGCATTTATGAGAGGTTTTTTACAGTTTTATATTTTTCCTTAAAACAACAACAACAAAACTCAGTGCGATAAAGAGGAACCCAAGAAGGTTTTTTTTAACCTTTTAAGTTGGTTGAGAAGCAAAAAACCTTCAGTTGCCCTTCTCATCCCTTTTCTTATTCACTGATTCCATGGTGGGACAAGCGAAAGGTCTCAAAATGAGTTCTTGGCCTGATTTTTCCTGACTGGCTCTACCAAAATATCTTAAGGTTTAGTCAGAAAAAGAATTGTTCAAAGTTTCCATTTACACAAATAGTGAGGCCCTCACAGTGGCTGCAGCTTATCTCCAGAGTGGACAGTTGAGTTGGACTCTTGTGAAGGGAGCGTATTAGAGCTTCCCCTGGATTCAGATGTTCTCTATGGGATGGCAACCACCCAGGCACCTCCCTCCCCCCCCAGCATAAGCCTGGTCCAAATCACAACTCCAGAATGTGTTATAAGATGACTTTTTTAAAAGCCATAAAATGACTATTTTTTTTTTCACAAGGCTCAATCTGAGGGTGAGCCAAACGGAAAACTCATATAACATACTTGGAATTTAGGGTACAAGGTTTCCAGCTCCTCTTTGGGAGGATAAGGAAGATGAGACAAAGAACAGGAGCCAGGGAGGGATGCAGTCCTTTGAATGCTGAGATAACAAGAGCCTGAAGAGTTTTAAGCCAGATGATTACTATTTAATAATGTTGGCCATTAGGAGACTGTCAAAGATTCATATTCTGCTCGGGAGTGCCAACTTTCCTCTCCAGCCCTGGAGCAGACTGGCAAACAGTTGGCTTTGTCAGATGGCCTCTTGGCTCTGGTAGGAGTATTGATCAGCCTTGAAGGGTAGGAAATGCTACTATCTTTTTGATTAAAAGTTTCTTACAAAGGAGAGCAAAGGCCTGAGGTGGTCGACATGGTTAATAGCCCATATTAAAGAAATCTCTACATTAAGGGGTGTCTGTGCCAAAAGGTACTTTCTGATTGTTGCCACAGTGTAACTTTAATGGATCCTTTATTGTTCTTTTTTCCCTTTTATATGCTGTCTCCTTCTTTAGTTTGGCTAAATCACCATTCATCTTCTCTTTTGCCCATTTTTTCAAGATCTGCTTTTCTTTGCTAAGATCTTCCTGTGAAAATGGGAACAAAGCCATTGGTATTTTTAGGGACACAGGTTAAATTCTATTTTAGTGAGTCTGGAAGTGAGATTCCTAAAGCAGCATTACAACACCTACCAAAGTGATTCATCCACAGGCTTGCAGGACTGAGATCCATTGAAATCCAATTGGGATTTTGGATCTTTGTTTCAAACATAGCTGGATCTCTTTGATAAGCCAGCATTGCACCTTGTGTCCTTGCTCTTGGGCTGGCCCTGAGGCATGGTTCTGGCTCCTGGCTACTCCATGCTCGTCTCTTCACCCAGTTAACCTCTTGGATCTATTTAATCTCAACAAAGTGTCTTAGGTCTTATTTCTGACTTTGGTTTTTTTTCTACCCTAAGCAGGTCCTTCTTATGTCTATTGAGCTTCAGCATTTTTGTTTGTTTGTTTGTTTGACCAAACAGCTCAGCCGCATCTTTCCAAATGTGTTCCAGGCTTGGATCAGACCATTGTCCCCAGATGGCACCCAGGGACACTACATCCATCACTTATGATGGGTTAACGTTGTGAAATTAATTGACCATGAAATTAACCCAGCTAAGTCTGGCTTTTTTTCTCATAGTAGGCCCTCAGTAAATGTTTGTTGAATGAATGCTTTGCATGAAAGTTGTAGTGAATTCATTTTTTTTAGGCTGTAGTATCTGTCTAATTTTCTGTATTACATTTAGAACAAACATGTAATGTCTCTGTAAACAATAATAGAAAAGGGGAGCAAGTTATAAGAAATGGGATTGTCTTAGTTTGCCAGGCTGTTATGACAAAGATCACGCACTGTTCAGCTTACGAACAGGAAGTCATTGGCTCATGGTTTCAGAGACCAGACGTTCCAGATCACAGTTTTGGAAGGCCATGCTTTTTCTTCGAAGCTTGTACAGTTCTAATGCTGGCTTGTCATGATCCTGTGACTCTACGTCCTTCAGAAGGCAGTCTCTCTCTCTCTCCTTGTGTCTGCTCTGCCCATTTCCACTGACATCTAGCTTCTGGATCCTTTGGCTGCTTCCATTTTTCCTTTCTCAACAAGGCTTCTGGTCTTACAGATTAAGGCCTGCCTCATTCAGTTTGGCCACAGCTAAATAGAATGTTAGAAGACCCTTAACTAATAATATAACTTCAAAGAGTCCTATGTACAATGGGATCATGCCCATAGGAGCAAAGACTAAGTATGAACGTGTCTTCTGTTGAGGTGCATGATTCAATCTCACACAGAAGTGTGGGTATAAGTCTGAAGTAGAGAAGCTTAAGAAGACAAATAACCTAGACTCTGGAGTGACTGTGTTTGGGAGACATCCTTAATGAAATCCAACACATTTTAATAGAATTGTTTTGATGAGCTACTGCTTCCCTCCTCAGTTTTGATTTTGGGATCCCTTCCCTTTGTTCATCCCTGAAATAACAGTGCAACTCTGGATTCCATGAG
>PVIY010002367.1:31527-129144 GCA_004026745.1 Myrmecophaga tridactyla | reverse complement strand
AGCCTGGGGTAAAGCCTGGGGCTCTCAACAATACATACACAGCTGTGAATTACTTGTCCTTCGAGTGGCTCTCAGGCAATTCCCTCCACGGCCAAACATAAAAATCGTGAACTATCTGGCCAACTTATAAAATGAGTCCTTGTTCAAATGTCCTGCCCATTTAACACTGGCATCCATTACTGCCCATCACACCTTTGGGTCAGCCAGAAATCAGTCTCAAGAACTGTGGGAACTTAGCATCCCATGATGCTGTGCACACACGATACAGACTGATTTCATTGGACGATGCAAATTCACAAGGTCAATGCAAGTGGCATTCGAGTGCAGCTGATTCGTACACAAAGTCTTTGGCAATATCTGGTTAGGGAAGCAACCTCCACAGTCCAAGGCCATGCTCCTTCACTTGCTAGTTGCACAACCATGAGCAAGTGTCTTCACTTCTCCATGACTCAATTTCCTTATAACATCAGCATAATAATATGACCTACTGCATAGAGTTGCAGTAAAAATAAACCCATTAATACACATGAGGCACCTGATACATGGTTGGCATTCAAAAGATGTTAGTTATGAGTGCTATGTAGAAGGGTTAGACCTGTTAATAATTAACAAAGAGGAAAATCAATGAGGATAATGGATAAGTACCTCCAAAGAGAATAATTTAAATATCAAAGTACTAAGAGAGGCCCTTAGGAAAACTTATGAAGCCCTGAGGCATTTTTGCAAAAATGACCCCCTTTATAGTTGTGCTATAAAAATCTAATAAGAAGCGAAGGTTGTCCTAACATACCACTAAACTATGTTGTCAGAAAAATTCCACCAAAATGAGGAAACTGTGATTCATTCTTTGTTCATTCTAAGAGTTAGTGCACAATTTTAATTACAAAAAAATTAGGTCAAACATGGTTTAAAATTTACTTACTTTCATTATATTTAGTTTTATGTTTCAGTGACAAGTTGGTCTCATACAAAAGAATAAGAGACACATGGGGCCGTGTTGGAGATCCAATCATGTCAAAAGACATGTTGAAATCCTATCTCTCCAGGTCCCATGGATGTGAACCCATTTGTAATTAGGATCTCTGCAGATATTATTATTAGTTAAGGTGTGGCCAAACTGAATCAGAGTGGGCCTTACATCAATATGGTTGTAGTCCTTATCAGCAAAGGAAATTAGGACCCAGAAGTCGGAAGCAGCCAGAGAATGAGGCATATGGCCATGTGATGGAGGAACCCCAAGGACTGAGGCAAGCCAGCACTGGCACTCTATATACTCTGAGAGAAAGCTCAACCTGTCACGACCTTGAATTTGGACTTCCAGCCTCCAAAACTGTGAGACAATAGATTCCTGTTGTGTAAGTCAACTAATGTGTGGTATTTCTCGCAGAGGCCCTATTTCTCACAGCGGCCCTGGCAAACTGAGACAGGCTGACATTGGGTAGAGATGGAACTGATGTTTGCAGAAGGGATTCAAAGCTTACCCTGGGTAACATGTGTAGCTCCAGAGGTGGTCCAGATTAGGAAAAAACTTGAAGCAGGAGGCATTCTTTCTTTCTTCTGAACGAAAAATGGCATTGAGTGTCTATTACATACCTGATACCATTTTAGATGCTTGGGATACAGCAGTAAACAAATAGATTTTTAAAAACCAAGTTTAAGGGCTTTCATTCCAGTGGAGGGGAGGATGGAATAAGCTCTAAGCCATCAACATTCTAAATAATTATACCGTATAGTATGTTAGGGATGAGTGTTATAGAACAAGGGAAGGAGGATTGGGGTGCCAGAGAAGGGGTCTTCGGGGTGAGGCTTGTGGGAGGGAAGGTGACATTTAAGCAGGGAATGAAATAGTGAGCCTTGAGGCTGTGTAGGGAAAAGCATTCTAGGCAGAGGGAACAGCAAATGCAAAGACACATGTGGGCCCAAGTTTTCAAAGGAACATCCAGAATGCCAGTGTGTCTGGAGCAAATGGAGCAGAAGTCAGAGAGGTCTTGAGGGGTGTGCTGGTTTGAAAGGAAGTATGCCCCCTAGAAAAGTCATGTTTTGATCAAAATCCCATTTCATAAAAGTAGAATAATCTCTATTCAATACTGTATGTTTGAAATTGTAATCAGATCATCTCCCTGGATGATGTGATTTAGTCAAGAGTAGCTGTTAAACTGGATTAGGTGACGACATGTCTCCACCCATTTGGGTGGGTCTTGATTGGTTTATTGGAGTTCTATAAAAGAGGAAACATTTTGGAGAATGAGATTCAGAGAGAGCAGAGAATGCCGAAGCACAATGAAGCAGAGAGTCCACCAGCCAGAGACCTTTGGAGATGAAGAAGGAAAACACTTCCCAGAGAGCGTCATGAAACCGGAAGCCTGGAGAGAAAGCTAGCAGATGACACTGCGTCTGCCATGTGCCCTTCCAGCTGAGAGAGAAGCCCTGATTGTGTTCGCCATGTGCCTTCTCACTTGAGAGAGAAACCCCGAACTTCATCGGCCTTCTTGAACCAAAGTATCTTTCCCTGGATGGATGCCTTAGATTGGACATTTCTATAGACTTGTTTTAATTGGGACATTTTCTTGGCCTTAGAACTGTAAACTAGCAACTTATTAAGTTCCCCTTTTAAAAAGCCATTCCGTTTCTGGTATATTGCATTCTGGCAGCTAGCAAACTAGAACAGGGGGTCAGACTTCACAGGGCCTTGTAGGACAGTGATTCTCCTCTGAGGCAAGGTTTTGAGCAGGAGAGGCCAGATCTGTCTACTGACTGAAGCACAGGTGGAGAGGAAAGGAGAGAAGCAGGAAGATGAGGTTGGAAATAGGACAGTTGTCCAGGAGGGACACAAATGTCCCTCATCCCAGGAGGTATCCTGGGATGGGTGGTGGTGGTAAGTAGTGGGATTCCAGATTCTTCAAGGTTGAGCAGACAGGAATTGCTGATGGATTCAATGCAGGATGTGAGGAAAAGGAGTCAGAATCCCTAGGTTCTTGGTTTACACTAATCTGGGTCCAGACCTGGAGCCTTGGTCAGCTCCCCAAACTGCAGTACCCAGCAAGGCAGGGGTTGGGGAGCAGCAGTGAGTGCAGGGCAGTCAGCCACAGCATCCAGCACAGCACTGCCACCAGCCTGATGTGTCCCTGGGAATAATAACAGAGCACGTTTAGTGGGGACCGTGCTAGGCTCGTACAATCTCATATAATATTCGCGGCAAGTGACATAGGTCTCATTAGTCCCGCTTAAGAGAGGAGGGAAACAGCCTGGAGAAGTCACTAAACCTGACACTGCTCCCTGTGAGCCTCTGCCGGGCAGGTCGCTTCCCTTCCCTGACCACCTGTCATGTGGGAGACACGGCCCCGAGGCATCGAAAGCAGGAGTCAAGAGACCCCGGAGCCGGTCTTGGCTTTTCTACTAACTGACCCTGTGACCTCGGGAAAGTTGCTGCCCCATAGTGGGCAACAGCTTCCCCACCAGGCCAGATGATCCCTCCAGGTCTTCTCTGCGACAAAACCCTCTGTCTATACAAATGCTGTCATTTTTGGACTGTTCTGGCAGGTGCCAATGGACCTTCCCAGAAGTGAGTGATGGATCGCACAGCCCTCTAAGCAGAAAACCTCCCAGAGCGGCTCCATCACTCACGCCTGTCCTTCTGCCGGTGACCCCGGGCGGGCTGCCTGCTCCTGGGTGAACCAGCAACTCCGCTCCGGGAGGGGCCCAGGCCAGACCCAACCTCCCCTCGGAGAGCCACACACACCCCACCTCCCTCCTAGGTCCACTCAAGCTCCCACGTGCGCTCTCTTTCTCTCTTCCAGTTTTCCTTAATCGGAAGAAGTAGTGCTCCAAAGTCAGAGTTGGGATTTTGGTTTTTTTCCCCAACCACCATGAGATCTATGAGTTACTATTTATCGAGCACCTTCACAGCCACATGCTCGTCTCATCTAACCTCTCAGTAGCCAGGGAGGGAGACGTGATCCCCATCTTCTAGCACTGTAGGTTATAGGGAAAGCCGGATGCCCGTGATGAGTTGAAGGCCTGATACCAGGGGTAGAGCCAGCCCCTCCCCACCAGATTTGGCCTCACTGTGTCCGGGCCCAGAGTCTAGGGTCTTTGCCATAAACACTCTACCTCCCTCCACCCCTTGCCCTGCTCTGAGCAAAAGGACCCCAAACTCTTCTCCAGGCAAGCCCCTTATCTCCACAAAGCTTCCTTTGCTCCATCCTCTCAGAGACTGCTCAAGTGCCACTTCCTACAGGAATGCCTCTTCAATGCCGCAGGAGGAAAGGACTGAACCTTCCCTGAAACCTCACAGGCAGGTTGCACCTTCTGACAATCATTCTGGTATCAGTTTTTAGGATGAAAGCCCAAAGGTGGTATGGTTTCTAAGTGTGCAAGTTCAGAAGCAAGAGAGACCTGAGTTTAAATCTCAGATCTGCCATTTCTTAACTGTGCAGCCTTGGACAAGTTATGTACCTCTCTGAGGTAATACCTTCTTTTCTTCGATGTGCTCTGGGAGATTTGAACTTTGGGGAGGTGTCAACTAAATGAGCTAATTTCTGTTAATGTTGAGAGCAGCAGCTACCTCATTCTGAGTGCTTTCTGCAAGCCCTTGAAGTACTCGGACCCATTCAGTTCCCACAGTAGCTATGATGTGGATTCTGGCAGCAAACCCATTTATGCAAGAGACTGGAACAAATGTGTTCGAGTCCTCTGGCACTTCTCCTTTGCTGTGTGGCCTTGGACAGGTCACATACTCTCTCTGATCTTGAAAAAGTTGTCTTCCTGCTGTATGTCCTGATTTTCTTCTATGGAAAATAGAGTATCTGGAATCTATTAATACTCAAAAACAGGTAGAACTGTTTATCATCATCACTAGTAATACAATTACAGATTTGCCCTAAGGAGGTATTCAGTAAACATTCAACAAATGAAAGAAGAAAGGTGGGCAAGGAGGAAGGATTGATTGATTTAATAAATGAATGCTTGTCTGACACAGGGAAACCCTCTGGCATGCAGAAGGCTGAGTGAGGGAGCATGAAAGATGTTTCAGTCTTGGACCTGAGAGTAAAATGGAACCTGTGGGTGCACAAGAAATAAGGACCCACGTCACTGCAGCCACCTCCCCCTACACCTCTCAGCTGCTGTATCCCTTCAACCCCCAGCATGTGAGTCCAAGAACCAATTGCACGTTGATGGATAGTGACACAGCCGGAAAGATCAATTGATCATAATCAGGCCATAAATGGACCCTAAAGCACAAGTTATAGTTTACAATTCCAGGGAGGCTTGATTAATATTTCTAATTGACAGGCTCATTTGAGAAGTCATCAGGAAAAACAAAGCTAATAAATTGTGGGTCCAAAGGATCCCAGACAGCAGTGCATGAAGCCCTCCACACAATGGGCAGCAGCTGTTGAACTTTCGAGACAATCATGCAGCTTCACCAGAGAGAGAGACTGCGAATGGAGTTTGCAGTTGACGGTGGTGATGCTGGGAGCAGACTGTCCAGAGTGGATGACATTTCCTAATCCAGCCCAGGTCTGGGGGGAAAGAACCTGCCCTTGGCTTTGTACTACCGTGTGCAGGCACCTTACTTGCCCTGCCTCTTCTAAGATACTCACAACTGGCCTGTGTGATATCTACTCTCATCCCCATTTTGAGGCAACCAAGACTAGCTTGTTAAATTATTGAAGTTATCAATGGAGCTGGGACCCAAATGTCAGAGTCCATGCTCTCTGTCACCGCACTCTTCTGACCACCAGGTCCAACCCCTCATTCCACAGAGGTAGAATCTGAGACCCAGTGTTCTGTCCAACAGACAGGTCACTTCAGTGGCAGAAGTGGGATCAGGACTTGGGACTCTCACCCCTCCCACCCCAAACTTTCTTTCTGAGACGCTTTCCTGGCACTGCCATCTCCTTTGTTCTCTAGCACCTTCCCTCCCATTCTCATCGCCTCACTCTGCTTTTCTTTCTCCTACATAGCATTTATCACCCACCATGTTATATATTTATGTGCTTGTTCATTGTCTGTCTCCTCCACATAATGTACGGTTTGTGAGAACAGGGACCTTGTCTGTTTTTTGCACGCCTGAGTGCCTGGCATAGAGTACGCACTCGATAAATTTTTGTTGAATGAGTGAATGAATCCCAAGGATAAATGTTCACAAGCCACCAAGTCAGATGATGCATATGAAAAAAGCCTGGCACTTAACAGTTGCCCGATAAATAGCAGTTTCCCTCCTTATAGAAATCAACATGTTCGTGAATTGGGGCTTAAAGGAGTGAAGAGTGTAAGAATCTGCCTTTTTCTCATACAGCCTCTTTTTGCTGCATATCCCTGAGGATTTGTTGGGTCCAAACTCACTTTCCCTGCACCTGGGTCTTGTGGTACAGCCGCAGGAGGCAGGCATGGTTGGCAGGGGACAGCAATGACCTTGATAATTATGAATGGAAACAAACTTCACTTAGCTCATTCCTTTGCTTCCATCCATTTGGACTCCTTGAAAGCTAATGACCGCTTGCATTTCTAAGAAAACTCTTCCTCAACAAAGCATTTCCCACATGCCAGTCACTGAGTGCCAGCCCCTTGGTTACAAACATGGCAAGACGGAGGGTGGTGGCAAAAGTAGATGCTTGGGGGTCATGTCGACGTGACCCCCAATCCCAGCTCTGCCACTTCATAACTGTGCTCCCTTAGGCAAACTGCTTTACCTTTCCGAGCTAATTAAACCTCCTTTGAAGAGCAGCTGAAAGGGTTAAACATGGGGTATAGACATCTGACTCATAGAAGCCACTAATAATGGTACCCTTTGCTCATATTGCTATCTAATGATGGGGTCTGCAGAGCATTGGGTTTGGAATCTGGGTCTTGGTCAGGTTCCATCCCTTCCTGGCTACGTGATTTGTGGAAAAGACTTAACCTCTCTGAGCCACGTTCTCCTCTGCAAAAGCTCATGGTAATATTCTATCTGTGTGTCTCACAGGATTACTGTGGGGCTCTACATTAGAGACAGTGTCTGTATAAATCCTTTACAAATAAACACTATGTAGATGAGGAAATTTTATTATTGCCCAAAATCATGGGCTAGTTGATGGCAAGAACCTTAAATATAATACAAACACGAATGTTTTCTTAATTGAGCACCTACTACATACAAGACTGTGGAATAAATGCCTGTTTATTTAATTCTTATTGCCTTAGTTCTTATGACATCTCATCATCTCATTTAGATCTTATGGCAACTGTGGGAGTGAATGCTAGGTCATCTGATTAAATCTCCCCTTGTCGGGTGCAAAGCATCCCCTTGATGATGTCCTCAGGGCTATGAAGCACCAAGACATACAGCCTTGAGGGGCAAAGCCAGGATTTGACCCTTGGTTGATTTGACCTCAAGCCAATACTCTTGACCCCCTGTAATCTACCAGGTCTCCATCTGCCACATGGCACAGCCTTGGGAAAGGGAGACACACTAATGTTGTGGGCGAGGGTAAAGCAGATGACCTTGCACCCACTGGCTCACAGCTCTGGCCGACTAAGTGGAGGAGGAAGGGCCCAGTGGTGGTCCTCTGGTGGCAGCTTCTCTCACACCATTGCCCAGGTATCAGCCTGGGACCCCATCATAGTAACAGAGATCATCATTGCCTGACCATTCCTGGTTGGCTCACTGCTCAGAGTGAAAATGATTCAGAATGTTTTATAAAAAGGAAAGAAAGACATACATTTAGAACAAAAGACCAAAATGCATGGGAAGACACATAGCCATCCATCTACCTGCCTTTCAGAGGGTATTTCAAAAGGATATGGAAGATGATTGAATATGTTTTAATGGCTATTTAAGTCTCAGGCAGAGGACTGAGTACCAAGCTCAACTCTGTTCTTTTCAAAAGCATGTTTAAGTATCCACTCTGTGTCAGGCACTGGGGATTCTAAATTGAAGAAAGTTTAATCCTACCCCCCCCCCCATGATTGTCACAGCCTGAGATCAGTTCCAGATAACAGAGGGAATTTCAGATGCCTGTGGAAACCCAGTGAAAGTCCCTTAGCCCAACCCAAGGACAGGAAGAGATCTCAGGACTCTTTCTAAATCAGGTGGAATCTGAGCTGACTCTTGACAGTGAGAATGAGCTAGAAAATAAGGAGGGGGAGGATATTCCAGACATAGAGAGTAAAGACTCAAAGGTAGGAAAATGTGTGGAATGTAAGAAGAATGAAAATGAAGTCCACCTTATGCAAGGAAAACATGCACAGTCAAGGACTGGTAGGTGATGCAGATAGAGGGATGTACAGGAGACATTTAGATGGCATATAATCGTGTGTCACCATCATGAAATTCATGAGCTATGAGTGTAATTAACCTGCCCTCTCAAAACCTCTGGAAGATATATTTCTTTTCTCCAGAACCTAACACATAACCTTTCATAGAGTAGCATAGCAGTCCATAATCCATGCTTGTTGGTTGGATGGATGGCTGAATGCAAGGGTAAAAGAGTAGATGGGTGGATGGATGGATGGATGCATGTATGGGTGGATGAGTAGATGATGGTGGAGTGTCTGGAAGAATTGATGGATGGGAGAGAGAAAGCCACAGGAAGAAAGAGGCTGGACATCAACAGAATCCAGAAAAGAAGTGAGAGACCAGGAGATGCTGCCATATGCCTTGCAATGTGAAAGAGGAACCATAGATCACCAGCAGCTAGCCCCAGAACGCTGGTTTGCAGGAAGAAGGCAATCCCTTGGCAATGTCTTAATTCGGACGTTTCCAAGACTCAAACCACTGTAAATTCCTCCAGACAAGAATTGATGACTTCGAGTCTCCAGGACAGCCCAGAGTAGGTGCTGGATTATGTCTGGTTGATTAATTAATCCATCAATTGATCACAGGTCATGGAAACCAGCAGTCTCTTCTATCTCCTCCCTGGTCAGCTCATATGTAAAAGAGAAATCAATGGCAACAGTTGGAACAGCCAGCTTCCTTGGAACTGCTCACTGCTGCTGCAAAAGAATTCCTACAATTTAGTGATTAAGTGACCAAGAGGACAAAAATGACATTCTAGGGGAAGACACTCCACAAAATATGCAAACAGGGTATATCCCTTGAAAATGTGTTTAGGACACAATCCTTGGCAGCTCAAGATATTTTTTTGCCACTAACCTCACCAGTCAACTTAAGGAACCATATGGAAGCTGGATCTCTGTGACCAGACCTTAAAAGCCTTAGTAATGAAATGAAAGTGTGCGTGGATTTCACCATTCATGATTCCTCTGACCACAAAATCTTAATTATATGCTTTGCGAGCAAGGCATGTTCCCATTGTAACATCTTCCAATTAACTGAGGATTCATTTTTTTTAAAGCTCTGATTCAGTGCTTATTAATACAGATGCTTCCTAAAGATTTTACATTACACTTCCTCCTGGAAAACTTGCCTAAAAGCAAAGTTTTCTTTGACAGTTGAAGAGCATGTTGAGTCATCTTTTATCTGGAATTGCTTGGTAGAACTAGCATGGACCTAGGAGTCTGTAGATCTACATTTTGCAAGATCTCTGCTAAGTTAGGTCCTTTCCCTCGGTTCTGATTTGCTCCTCTATGGAAGAAAGAGGCTTGGATGATTTGCTCCTGAAGGTCTCTTTGAACTCCAATGTGCTACTGCCCCCTGGAGGGAAAGCCTTGACAATGGCTGCCCGAATGTAAGTCTGTGAAGGGTGCACGGGTGAGATACAAGTTTCTACTAGCATCAGGAAGGCATCAAAGACCTGACTCAGAGTTCTTATGTAGCTACTCAGCTAGAGTTTTGGAGTGGAGGTTAATAATGCACCTGATCCTGACTGATCATACCAGATATATAGCATTCAGCATTGGGGGAAATAACTGAACAGACCTGACACTGTTGAATAAAAAGCAACCATCAGCACAGTATTCATTAGGTTAGAATGAATTTGTTGTAACCAGTACCTGTGAGAGACAGAATCATGATGCTTTCCCCCAAGGATGACCACATCCTAAACCTGGTCCTGTGAATATTTTGCCTTACATGGTGTACTGGTTTGAGAGTGTGTACCCCAGAAAACCTATGTCCTCTAATCCTGATTCAATATTGTAGGTTGGAAACCTTTTGATTGGATTATTTCCATGGAGGTGTGACCTTTTGATTAGATGGGGACATAACTCCACCCATTCAAGGTGGACCTCGATTAGTTTACTAGAGTCCTTTAAAAGGGGAAACATTTTTGAGAAAACTCAGATGCAGATGCTTGGAGAACAGTTGTTTGAGAGGTGACAGACATATAGATGTTTGGAGATGCTTAGAGTGCCAGCAGAGAGAACAGATGCCTAGACATGTATGTTTGAAGATGCACAGACCAACAAGCATCGCCATGTACCTTCCTAAGAGATCCTAAGCAAGCCAAACTCCAAGTTGTGTCCCAAAGAAGCCAAAAAATGGTTCACAGATGCTTAGAGAGGAAACTGCTGGCTTCAGAAGGTGGAAGCAATGAAGCCAGAAACAAGGACCAGGAGATGCCAGCCATGTGCCTTCTCAGGTGACAAACATCAGCCTTTCTTAAGTTAAGGTATCTTTCTCTGGATGTCTTAATTTGGACATTTTTATGGCCTTAGAATGGTAAGCTTATAACTTAATAAATTCCCTTATAAAAGTCAAAAAAAAAGAATGGATGATGGATGGACAGATGGATGATTCATAGGTGGGTGGGTTGGTGAACGGATACATGCATGCATAGGTAGGTAGATATTTGCTTGAGCAAGTGAGTGAGTGTATGGATGGATGGATGGATAGGAGGATATATGGATGAAGAAGTGGAATAATATATGAATAAAGATGGTGAGATGGGAAGGTGAATGGATTAATAGACCCCTGAATTGTGAGAGAATGGCTGGGCAGATGGGTGGGTTAATTGATAGGTAAGTGGAGATTCCAATCTAACTCTTTATTAAAAATTCCTACATTTCCCCTCTGATGACCCTTGGGAGTCCAATGACCTGCTTAAAACCCTGAAGATCCCTGCCAGACACTTGTGCACACATCAAGGAGCAACATACTATGATTTCAGCCTAGGAAAGTCCTCCTATGAAAAATTGTGTGGCCCTGAATGTTTCATGTAAATGGTCACCCCTGCCCCACATCAGGCACTTGACACTAAATCAAAGCAGGCTTCCAACATGAGCATAGATGAAGAGTAAGAGAAGAAGCTCTTCTTAGACATTTTCCAAAAGCAGCACCATTTTAGACCTCAAAACCTATAGAAAAAGTAGTCAAAAGTGTATTCCCCCTAGTTTGTATCAGCTTCTTCCTCTGGCATCCTTTCATTTGTCATCCAGAACTACTTCCCTCAACTATCCTGGTGTCCACATCTTCATCTGCTCCTTGTTCCTCTGGCTTCAAACACAAGGACCTCTCCAGTTTGAAGCCTCATCTCTCCCTTCACCCTGACCACATTTTCCTTGTTATAACCTCAAAGATTTACAGTCTCCTTCTAGGCACACAGGCCCAAGTCACTGTAGATAAATACAGTTCCCAAAACATACAGCCTTGCCCCTGTGCCACCTACAGTATCTATCCCAGCCCTGGCCTGATACCAATCACCCATTACTCAACCATTACTGAGTATTCTGTGTTAAAGTATGAAGGATAATAGAGGAGAGAGGTTAAAATGTTGGCTCAAGAATCAGATTGCCAGGATTCGAATCCTGAATCCCCACTTCCTAACCCTGTTATCTGAGCAAGTCAGTCTTTGATTCCTTTTTCTCATGTGAAAAATTGGAATGATAGTTGTAGCTACCCTGGTTACTCTTGTGAAGATAAATGTGATAGCGCAGGGAAAGCACTGAGCACAGAACTCTGTACATAGTAGGTGCTCAATACAGTAGATGTTGTTATTGTTTATAGTTTTCAACTCACATGCCAATTCCAATCACTAAGTAGAGGCTGCCTGGAACAGTGCTGAAGAGAATTTTGAGACTCTATCTATTCCATGATTCTATTCATTGTTTCATTTACTCATTCACTTGAATTTATCAGATGTTTATTAAGCTCTTTCTAAATGACCGGCCCTATACAATACATTAGGAATATATCAGCAAACAAGCCACGCATGCTCCCCACCCTCATGAAGCACACAAAATGGTAGGGAAGATAGGCAAGATTTAATTTCATCTGTGGAAAGTGGTACTGAGGTTAAATTAAGGAGATCTCAAAAATGAAGTCCAGAATCTATCCCACAGACTGATGGCCTGAGAAACCTGATTCAACTCCCAAGTAAAGAACATCCAAGTCCCAGCAAGGCTCATAGGTCTGATGCAAACTGACATTTGATTTATCAATTTACAGTGAGATGTTCCTGCCACCCAAACCAAATGCCCACATTAGCACATCTGCCAGGACTACATGAAAAGCTAAATCATAGTCAGAAGGCAGTACAGTGAGTGTGGGATCTGAGTATGGGGAGATGGGGGAATTAATGACATCAGGTAAAGATAACTTGATGAGATGGAGAAAACCCCAAAAATGAAGAGTGTCTTCTTCTGCAACGGGAAACAGAACTGGACCAGGGAAGAGAGGGATTTCTGGTGAATGGGGAGGGCAAGGTTGGAAAGCGGTCCCAGCATGGGAAGTCCTCGAGTTCAAACTGGTGATGGAGACCTCGCCCCGAATCCAGACCGACAGGTCCCCCATCCCCTCTCCGTGCTGCTGGTGGCCATCTTCAAGGGGATGCTCCTGGAGCCCAGACCCAAGAGCAGCACCCTAAGCAAGGACCAACAGCCACACTCTGGCAGTGACAGCAACAAAGGCAGTAGACAATAGAAACCCGTGGTGGAGTCATCAGATTTTTTTCTTTGCTTCTCTCAGCCAGGCTATGGTAGCCTGGAGTCTGGTCTAATTATGGGAAGGGACACCTCCAGGGTAACTAGGGAAAGACATCTTTACATTAGGAAACCATACATATGACCTGTTGATTTCACACAGTTTGGATCCCAAGATGGTCAACTGGACCTACGCTATTATGCAATCGGTTACACAAACATCTTACAAAAGACATGGTCTTCCCAGTACTACCGAAAAAGCTCAAGTCGATTTGCCAAAATTCTCCCCCTTGGCCACACTCCCTGATCCTATGGGTAAAGGCAATGCCCTGTCTCCTTTGGCCCCTGTGAGGACTTTCTCTGTGCCCCAGGAGCTTGCAAATCCCTTGTACCCACTGATATATCCTGGACAGGTCACAGTCCTATCATTCAGGCCACGTGTCTCTATAAACTGTCTTTGCATGTATCTGCTTCAGCGTATGATGTGTTCATTATTAAGTTTTTCACTACCAAGACCTTTTCTCCAGGTTCCTGGGGGACTTGCTCATTGTAGCTCCCTACTACAAGCTGAAGTGAAGACTGCTGTTTTGTATCCAATATTCATTCTTCCCCTTCTCAACACCAGTGGAGCCCAGACTTTATTCAGGGGGGCAAATTGTATTTGCCATGTTAAAAATTTTGTATTTCCTAAGACCCTTTTACCTAAAGAGGAGGTAGAGGGAGATCAATGAGATGAAAGGGAAAATCATTAGGTGAGATTCCCTCCAAAAAGGTTCTTGATAGAGGACTGACCCAGCTGAAAAATAGGCCATTTATCTCTTCTCCCTGTAATGAGAATGCAGTCCAGAGCTCCAACAGCCATCATGGATTCTGCAACAACATTGAGGATGGAAGCCAGAGCTAACTAAGTAAGGTAGACCCGGATGACAGTGGATCTGTCAACCTAACCCTGACCTGACAACCCATGGGCCCCATTTACCTGAATTAACAAAAAGTTTCTATTTTTAAGACCTTATTTGTATATTCTGTGATGTGCAACCAAACCTAATGCTTATCGATGTGCTAACACTCATATTCATTCCTCAGACCCTCACTGAGAGCCTGTGTGCCAGCCACCAGGTTAGGGTGTTATGAATGATTAGTAAACCATGGCCTTGGCTTTCAAGGGCCTCAGGGTGCAGGAGGGAATCCACAAGTAAACAGTTGCCACACCAGGTTATGATCGTGGGAATTTCTGACAGCTGTGGGAGCACAGAAGACTAAGGCTAGACAGTGGAGGGGGGCATCCCAGCTAGGAAGGGCAGAGAATGCCACCCAGAGGAAGACATGCTGCACATTCAAACAAGGAGTTACTGGATAGATCTGAGCCAGAGAGCTGGGCAAAGGTGGGGGAAGATGATGAAGAGCTTATGTCAGGCTGGAAGGTTTGGAATTCTTCCCATTCCACATCTCAGCGTGCACATCATGCACATATACATGTACGTACCACATGCAAACATCCACACAGACACACCTGTACACACACACACATGCATATACACATATGCACACGCATGCACACACATACACACACATGCTCATGTGCAGACACTGCCCTTCTGTCAAGCTCTCTCCTGCCTCCTGGCCTTTGCTCAGGCTGTTGCCTCAGCCTGGAACACTCTCCACCCCTCCTCTCAGCCAGCTCCTGCATGTGTATGGATGGGCTACGTGGTAAACTGAATCATGCCCCCCCACAAACGAATGTCCAAATCCCAACCCCCACAGATCCTATGGATGTGAACTTAATAGTAAATAGGGCATGGGAAGGGCCTATGTGAATGAGGACAAATTGAATCAAGGTGAGCCTTCATCTAATAATGGCCACAATCCTTATAAGCAGAGAAAACTCAGATGCAGTCAGAAGAAGCCAGAGAAGGAGAGGTCATCATTTGGCCAAGTCAAAAATGTTGCTACAGGACAAGGAACATCAAGGATTATCGGCAAGCCAGCACCAAAATGCTACAGACTCTAGGAAAAAGCATGGCTGGAAATAGCCTCCGAAACTGCAAAACAATAAACTTCTTTTGATTAAACCAACCAGTATCCAGTATTTGTCATAGCAACCCCGGAAAACTGAGACAGGCTGCTATCTTTAGGTTGGTGCACATCTTCTCTTCCTGCTTGGGCTGCCGACCAATGTCCTATTTCCTCGTGGGGGTTACAAATCTTCACTGCCAACTCACCTTCAGCTGATGTTTGTGTTCCTGAGCAGTGGAAGCACCCTGCAAGCAATTTCTTCTCCGCCTCTGCTGAGGTCCCTCAGGTTTCACCAGGTTAGGCTTGGAGCTTACCTATGTGTCAAAAATCTGTGGCTACATTTTATCCAAGATTTCCCTGTGTTGGAGCAGGCACCTCTGCCTAATTGACAAGATCTTGTTACTTTCATGTGCCTTGTTCACAGTCTGAGAGAAAGACACTAGGTGGGCAGTTAAGAGACCTGGGTTTCTGTCCCCTCACCATTCATTGGTTGTTTTAGGATTATAAATGGATTTTCCCATTTTTCATACTAGTGTTTATTTACATCTCTGTCTCATCCCAGAAAAAGTTTGAGATGGCTTCTAAAAATACACACAACCCAGCACATTTTGAAAAGGAAAGAATGGATAAAGAAATCAGGATGAGGGAAAGGAAGGGGAGGCAGGCTATAAGAGGAAAACTAACACATTCTAAGGTGGGGAGGGCAGATTTGTTAAGCCTAGCTTCCTGGTAGGCATGGAAAAATCAGACACAACCCCCTACAAGTGGTCAGGGTCAAAGGAATCCTGAAGTTTACAAAATATCCCAGTTGATCAGAGGTGGTGGTTTCCTGGCTTGGAAATCAGAGAATTTAACTGTAAATTCTCATAAAAGGAACATCACATGAAACTCAGCAAGATCCAATTCCCTTCCAATGGGGAATTCTGAGGAAAGCATTTTTCTTCATCTTTTTAAAGATGTAACATGAGCAGAAGATGGTTTAAGGTTATAGTCTGTAGCCAGGACTGGCCTGGGACACAGGCATTCTGTGTTCCCAGGTAAAGGAAAATCATGTGTGCTAACAGTCAAAGAGGGACCAAAAGGAAGACCTGTGGGGATGTCTGTGGGAATGCTTGTAGGAAAATCTGTGGGGATGCCTTGGGAATACCTGTCAATGCATGTGGGAATGCCTAAGGAGAAACCTGTGGAAATGCCTGTGGAGACTCCTATAAAAATGCCGGTGGGGATGCCCGTGGGAATATCTATGGAAATACCTGTATGAATATTTGTGGGAATGCCTTGAGAATACTTGTGTCAAAGCCTGGGGGGAAATCTTGGGAATGCCTGTGGGGATGTGTGTGGGCCTGTGGGAAGCTCTTCTACTTCAGAAAATATCTCTGGATCTGCTTTCCCACCAGGAAATGACATCATCGTCCATCAAGCAAAGCTATAATAACTTTAGCCCAAAAATCTTTCAAAGTACACTTTACAAATCTCCTGAGAAGGCCTTAGAAATTTTATCTTAATATTGCACTCCTATGACACCTACTGTTAGGCACATATAACCACGTGTTAAGTCCCAAGAATGGCTAAATGACTAAATGAGTGAATGCAATTCACACGTTGTTGAATAAAAGCCAACTCAATGTTGGAGGACAACTGCCAAAAATGACGACTAGAGGGTTGAAGTAGTTCATCCTGAGCCATTTTTTCTGACAGGAATTGGAGAGCAAGGCCATAGATTGAGGACACTCCTGGTTCATGACAATGAAACCATGTCATGTGCACAGAAAAGACTTCTAGCTTTCTGTTCCCTATAGCAAAGGGCAATGCGTACAACTCATCCAAATCATAAAACACCCATTAAAGAGAGCAAGGACCAAAGCAGGCATCTCCTGTGCTCTGATTTAAACTACCTGGTTCATCAGGACACATTTCGACGGACCCCAGCTCTCCCACTGTTCTAAGGTGTAAGTTCTATGTACACACCTGTGCAGAGGTGGGGCTTAAGACTGAAGTCTTGTAGTTTAACTATAATTGGTTTCTCTCCACATAATTAGTTTCTCTTCGCTGAGTCAAAGGCTAAAATCCATCATTGCTGTTATAATTCTGATATTTTTCCTGACAATTTTTTTTCCACAAGTGGTATAAAAAGGCCAATAGTGGATTAAATGTACCTGAACCCCACAGGCTCCTCATCCAGAAAGTCAACCTAAGACACCTAGATTTGAAATTCATAAAAGAAGAACACAGCAAACGATTTAGTTGAAATGTCAAGTAAACCAATGGGTCTATCATCTGGTGGGGGAAATAGGGGATGGCCCTTTCACAATCTAGGGTTACCGGCCTTCTAGTTCCATCCAAATGAGACCATATCTATAGAGTTAGGGAGAGTAAACAGTTCGACTACTGAGCAGTTAAGATGTGGCAAGTCTAAATTGAGGTGTGCTGTAAATATAAAATACCCACCAGATTTCAAATTTCACACCAAAGAAGCAAAATATGTCAATAATTTTATATTGGCTACATGCTAAAATGATATTTTAGATATATTGAACTGATAAATATATTATTAGAAGTAGTCACTTTTTTTTTTTTTACTTTTTTAACGTGGCTGCCAGAAGGTTTAAAATGATACGCATGGCACACTGTGGGAGCCAACTCCAAGTGACCCTCAATGACTGTCACCTCCTGGTACTCACACACCTGTGATGGCTGTCATTTCTGATATTCAGTCATAAAGGACCCTGCCTCTCTCACTTATTCTGGGAAAAGTGAGCTGCCGTGTAAACAGCCTTAATGAGAAGTCCGTGTAGCGAAGAACTGAAATCTTCAGCCAACAGCCATGTGCAGGAGGGAGCCTCTGTGGCCGCAGCTCTCCAACCCCAGACAGGCCTCAGATGACTGCCACTGAGTGACACCTTTACAACCTCACGAGACCCCCTGAGTCAAAACCACCCATCTAAGCCACTCCCAGACTCGTGATCCTCTAAAACTGCAAAATAATAAAGATTAATTTTGGGCTTACTTGTTACACAGCAGTAGATAACTGATACACATGTATTGTATTTCAATTAAACAGCCTGCTCTAATGATGTAAACTGTGTGCCTCCGGGGCAGAGGTCTTCAACCCTGGCTACATATTAGAATCACCTAAAGAACTTTGTAAAATTACTGATGCCATGGCCCCACCCCAAGCCAGTTGAATCAGAATCCTTAGAAGTGGAGACCCATCCCTGATAGTTGTTGTTTTTTGTTGTTGTTTTTTTTTTAATTATCTGGGTGATGTTAAAGTGCGGCCAGAGCTGAGACTGCTGCTCTATGAAAATGTTTCTCAATGTCATAGTGCTTAATTCTATGGATCATTTGGGCTTTGCTACTCAACACATGGTCCAGTGGCATTGGAATCAATGTGGGGCTTTGTTAGAAATGCTGAATCTTGACCCCAACCCAGCCATGCTGAATCAGCATCTGCATTTTGATAAGATCCCTGGGAAATTTGGATGTGCACTGAAGTTTGGGAAGCATTGATTTAGGGCATCGATTCAGAACTGGATCTCAGAAATCTCATACAACAGGTCTTGCTGAGGATATCAATTCCCCAGAATCTGTCCTCCCATAAGGATGGGTTGTGCTTGAAGCTGGGTGGGGTCTCTCTCCCAGGGGATTCTGACACAGATGGTACAGGTCATGCTATGGGAAATGTGATGAAAGTCTCCCCTGGGTGATTCTAAGATTTGGCCAGGGTTGAGAACCATCACCCCTAGTCAGCATGAGATAGAGACATGATCAGCCATCTCCTAGCCGCTCTCCTTCCCTCAAGTCTCTTGTCCTGCCAAGCCAAGGGAAGCCAAGAGTTTAAAAATGCAGTGTTTCCATACATGATTCCTAAAAGCTATCTGCCCCAATTGGGACTTAACTGAAGAAACAGTAATTTCTTCCAATTCTAGAGGGAAAACTTGTCACATAGGACTTACACTTCAATAAGGTGTTTCCTTAAAGGATTTTCAGGAGTAATTCTGGTGATCAGTGATAATTACACAACTCGTGGCTTAGACTGCTAACCCCCAACAAAATGCAATGCCAACCATGTAATAGATTAAAATTTTCTTGTAGATGTCAGCAAGACTCACTTTCATCTGGGCACTCTAGTGCCAGCTGCCAGCAATCCTTTAGGGTTCCTTGGTCTGAATTCCTGCCTCCCATCATCTAGCAACGTCCTGTCCTGTCTCACTTCTAGACAGCTTCTCTTTATAAGGTCCCCAACAATTTGAACTAAGGCCCTGCCTGCCTCTGTTGGGCACACCTTAACTAAAAATAACATTTTCATAACATCTCACTGTCCTATTTGCGGTGGATACACACCCACAGAGACGTGGATTAAGATTAAGAACATGTGCCCAGTGGGGTGCCTGTTCTCCATCTCAGGATGAGTTTCTCCCTGTCCTGGCTCACCCTCCCCAGGACCTCCCCTGACCCCTACTTCCCCATCCTCTGCAGGAAGGTCCAGGCCCTAAGGTCCAAACTGTCACTCTCAGTCCCTGCCAAGGGCATCCTTCACTCTCATGCATTGGGTCCTGTGGGCAGCTTGGCATCCCGGGGTTCTCCGGCAGGGTTAGTAGATGACCCCTGCCATAACATTGACTATAAACCTCGATCTGAGCCTCAGTTTCCACATATATACCATCAGGGCCTTGGAAGGTCTTTTCTGCTCCGATATCTGCAAGCCCATGAAAGCACCCCTGAGTCTGCAGCCTGGCCCAGCCTCCAGCCTATATGTGACTCATGAACTCTTCTGGATGAGTGAACACATTTTATTGGGCCTGAACACACTTCCTGGCCATTGTGCTCCCATCTTCCCTTCTCCTGCTCCGGCTCAGCCAGTTCCCCAGCACAGCCCCTCCCCAGGGCGTCAGAGGCCCATCCTTCAGATCCCCTTTGCCTCCTGTCCTGACACCTGCCCACCTGGCCTTAGGGGGTGGAGAGTTCTTTCTCTTATCAGCCCATTTTACTGCCCCCTCCTCCTTGGTTACACAGTCATTTGGAGCAGAATTCCTGGCAAGGACAGATCAATGACTGTCAGCTCTCCAGTCAGCTGTAGTTTGGATAGAGGCGAACAGTCCTTCAGTGCTGTCGTGGAAGACAGGTGAGGGGCTACAGTAGGAAAGAAGCAGAAAAGACCCAGAAGGAAGGAGGAGTCACCTCGGGCTGAGAACCCATGGACGGACTTGTGAAGTGAGGTCGGGGGGGCCTGGGGGGAAAAAGGGTTGAAAGAAAGCCAGGGGCAGACAAGTGACTTCTGAGAAGGTTCCAACACCACAGTACAGCCAAGGTCTGACCCAGAGAGGAGAGGTCTGGCGGCAGCCCAACGACCCCTTCTCCTCCACCTGGGACACAGCAGAAGGGCAGGCTCCCCAGGAGGCCTGCTCTTGAGTCTGGAAGCAGCAGAATAGAAAAAAGTCCAGGAGAATTTCTGCAAACAAGCTTCAGTGGCCTCCTGGGGCCTAAGGTGGTGCCCCAGCCCTCCAGGGGCCTGGTCAGCTCCAGCAGGAAAGCACCGCAACCCAAAGGAAGGGCAAAGGTGAACACAGACTGCCAGGTCACCTCTGGGGCAGACACCCTCCTCCTTCCAACCCCCGTGGTCTTTCCACCCACTTTGTTCTTCACTGGACATTGACTCCTGGCCTAGGCTGGTGATCCTGAAAGAACTATCTTCAGGAAAATTTAACTGCAAGATTCAACCCCAATTTGGCAATGGCGACTCCTAAGACATCAAGTCGGTAAGGGATTTCAGAGCACTGAATACGGCACGTTCCAGCTCTAGCTGCCCAGTCAGGCTGTTCTGATGTGACCTGGCTCCTTGATCCTGAGGATGTATTGAAGTGGGCCATGGGAGTCCAAATGGGGATGGAGTCATGCCTGGATAACCCACCATGAGGGTCCCCACCCTGCACCTCCGCCTGCCCTCATGATCCCAGGAGGTTCTGGGCAGTGAGCACCACCAGCCGCTGGCATCATCCTGACACATACAAGCCTCTCTCCTTCCCTCTTTCTGCCTTCTTCCCTGCCGCCCACAGAGAGCACCAACGTGGGGTCCTGCTTTCTGCTGGAGTATGGAGAGCAAGATCTCGGGGTGCTGCGAGGCCCCAAAGAAGCTGGGCCTGTCTTTCTCCATCGAGGAGATCCTAAAGAGACCCACTGAGAGGAGCAAGGTGGTCAAGACGGTAGGGGTGGCTGGAGATGGACCCGGACAAGCAGTAACTGCAGCCTCTAGGCTGGAAAGGCCCCTACAGGACCAGCCCCCAGGTAAGTGTCTTCTGCTCAGTTCTTCATCCACTCTCTGAACTCCACAGCCCCGCTGGGCCCAGGCAGAGAGAAAGCTTCTCCATATCAACAGGATAGAGGACTCTAAAATTCAGAGGGCTGCCAAGCATGGGCTTGCTGCCTTCTGTACCTTTCTAGTTAGCCCTGAACTCTGGTTTTTCAGCTGAGGACTCCAAGGCCCACCCTTGGTTACAGAATCCAGGGACTTGGGGCTTGTTCCACGGGCCACAGCTAAGGTTGCCAGTTGCCATTTATTCAGCATGTACAAGGTGGTAGGCCCCACCCTGGAGGTCAGTTGTGTCCTCTCTATAATTTCTGTAGACAGGCATAAGTGTCACTATTTCACAGATGAGGAAACTTGTCCATGAAGGAGAAGAGGTGACTAAGTTCGCCCAGATGGGTGGCTGTAGGCCGAAGACCCCAGACCCACGGTTAGGGCTTGGCCCTGGCTACTGAGAAATCCCTGCGTGGTCTGGCCCGTTCTTCTCCTCCATAAGCAGAGTGCAGCCCACGCGGCTTCTAGTGGCTGAAGCTTTCCCCGCTGTCTGCCCACTCTGAACACCCTCCCAGCGGCCCACACCAGGGCATGTCCCCATATAGCAGTGGCCAGGTAGATTTCAGACCCCTCCTTGAGAACCGGCTTAAGAAGGGAGGAAAAGGGACATTAGGACTTCAAGGTGGACAAAGACATCCTGTGAAATATGAAGGATCCTGGCTGCGAGTCTATGTTCTGCCCATCTTGCTGTGTGGCCTTGGAAAAGTCCCTTTCCTACTCTGGTCTCAGCAAAATGGTTGGGGTGAGGGAAGAGGAAATGTTGGAGCTGGTGATGTCTTAAAGGCCCATTTGAATCTGATAGTCGACAAGTCTGGAGCATGTTCCATAAGAGTCCCTGTTCTCTCCTCCTTTTCACCCCTTTAATTCTAGAAAATGTTGGAAAGGAAGTTCAGTGGAGCCCTTGATATCATCACCTCCCCCCAGAGCCCCACTCCTTTCCCCAGGGAGTCGATGGATGGAGGCTTATACTCAGCTCCAGGCAGGGGAAGACCCTGGAGGCTATATATTCCAGGGAGCTGAGTCTGGCAATGGATGGGAGGGGTCCTCAGATATTTCGAGATGCTCATCAACATCTTCCAGTCTACTGAACCAGCATTCACAGGAGCAGTTCTGCTGGAGTTCTAACCTGAGTCCTTCCTGCTGCTACTACATAAAGTCCATTTTCACTCTACACGTCACAATGAGAGAAAGGAGAGAGAGAAGGCCTGAGCTCCCCTACTGGGGAAGCGTCCTAGCCTGACAGCTTGACAGGGCAGGCTGAGGGCAAAGGGGGCAGCTTTTTCTAAACCTCCATGGACGTTACTGGTTTGTTCCATGTCAGCCGTTCTGCTGGGCCCAGAGTAGAACCTCAGAGAGTGGTTCCCTATGGCCCTCACAGCATTTTCACCACCGTTTTCCCATGTAATGATCACACTAGGAGGCAGCATATCACGGTGACATCTTATAGATGCTGAAGTGGAAAAGATAAATCACCTGCAAAAAAAAAAATCACTACATGAGTAGTTAATGATAGAATTGAAACCTAATGGCCTGAGATCATCCACCAGAGATTATTCCTGACCAGAGTTTAAATTCAGCCATCTCCCATATGCTGTAATTCAGCATTTCAAAAGCTTGGGGAAGGTCCCGCTGGTGCTTTCCAAGATGCCTCTGGGGTTATGCAGACGAAGATTATTTGTGTCAATAGATCTGTAATTTTTTTCTACACTAACCTTCTGTTATGGCATGTGATATTGGTTATCCATTTACAGTCATGATATGAGGTTTCCTCTTCAAAATTTAAGTAAAACAGATAAGTCAGTTTGAGAAAATGCTAAACAAATACTGATCCAGACAGGAGGCCAGCATGTCAGAGTTGCACACGTACCTTGCAGAAACTGTAACGTAGCCACAGCCTGCGCAGTCCTGCGGGGCGAGTCGGGCAGAGAGCAGGCATTGGAAAAGCCTAGGCTCTGGGCCCAGATCTCACACCAATTCACAGGAGGCCCTTGGGCCGGTCACTTCTGTGCCTCAGTTGCCCTATCTGTAACAGGAAAGGGCAGAGCTGGAACGGCCCCCTCATCCCTCACAGCTCTGACAAGCCGTGACCAATTCAACAACAAGCTGGTCGCTAAAAGCTTGGAGGATTCCATCCAGGTCGTTTTCCCCCAGAGGAATCTTCCTCTCTGCCGTCCATGCCAAGGCAAGAGCAGGAGGGGTGGACGACAGGGCAACCCATCTCCTACCTGACCTCTTCATGCCCTCCCAGTAGCCCCCACCCTCAGCCCTGTGCTTGTTGCTGCTTACTAATGCCTCTCCATCTTCTCGTAGTGCTCCCTCCCGGGCCCCCCCACGCAGGGCAGTACAGGTAATGGAAGGGCAACTGGAACAGAAATGGTACACACAGTGCTCTGCCTGTCCCAATGATAAGAACCAGATGATAAATTCCTCTCCAGGTCCGTTTCTTTTATTATTGTGAAAAATAACATGTATACCAAAAAAAAAAAAAAGCAATAAATTTCAAAGCACACTGCAATAATTAGTCATAGAACAGATTTCAGAGTTTGGTATGGGTTGCAATTCCACAATTTTAGGTTTTTCCTTCTAACTACTCCAAGATACTGTCGACTAAAACATCAATATAATGATTCAGCACTCATACTCATTTGTTAAATCCTATCTCTCTGTTATAACTCCTCCTTCTCCTTTGATCCTTCTCCCAATCTTAAGGGGTATTTGGGATATGCCCATTCTAACTTTTTTGTGTTGGAAAGGGCTGTCAATAATATGGGATATGGGGATAGAACTAGTTGATGTTCTGGAGAGGCTGGTCCCTCTGAGTTTCAGGACTTATCTGGCGTAAGAATCCATTTGGAGGTTGTAGGTTTCTGGAAAGTAATCATAGTGCACAGAACCTTTGTAGAATATCAGCTAAAGCCATAAGTGTTCTTTAGGGTTGGCAGGAATGGTTTTGTTTGGGGGTTAGCAAACCATGGTAAATAGCAATATCTAGCTGAAACTTGCATAAGAGTAGCCTCCAGAAAAGCCTCTTGACTCTATTTGAAATCCCTCAGGCATTGATTCTTCATATACTTCTTTTTCCCCTTTTGATCAGGAAGGCATTGTCAATCCCACAGTGCCAGGGCCAAGCTCATCCCTTCTCCCGGTCCTTTTACTCACCTGATTAACACTCACCATTTAACTTTTAAAAGGCCTTAAAGGAGTGCCTCACAAAGAGTGACTCCCAATTCAAATCACCTGGGAACTTGTTAAACTACTACTTTGCAGCTTCTGTACCTAAGATTTTGACTTACTAGGCCTAGGGTGGGAATCCGCATTCTGATCAGCAATCCCAAGTGATTCTGATGTAGGTGGTCCAAGGACCATGCTTTGAGGGATACTGAAGCTTAAAGAGGTAAAGTGCATGCTCCAAGCTATAGAGCTAGCAAATGCAAGAGCTGAACCTGGGCCATTGCTCAGCTCCGAAGCCATTGCTCTACCTCCCTCCTTGTTTCTCATGGCAGGCACAAGATTCCTCCCCATATCTTCCCACTGTTACAGGGACCCTCATGATCTATGGCTTGGACCTTCCCAGGTCTCAAGTCAATGGAAAAATCCAAAAGGGTGTCCTGACATGAAAGGATGCTAAACCCAGCTGCCCACTCACTCCCCCTACAAGAGGCAAATCCCCTGTAGCCAGGGGTCAAAGGAGACCCTGTCTGAAGGAAGCTTCTATGTGCTGGAGGCTCAGACCCTGGGAAAAGAAAGATCATCTCTGCAGTTTTCCCAGTTTTCCTCTGCAGGGAAATCATGTCCCCCTACCCAGGGGGAAAGGGAAAAGGAAACTGGGCAAGAAAGAGACCATCCCTATTGGGTAAACCGGTCCTAGGGGTTTACCTGTGGGAACTCAAGGTCCCTCCCCTGCCTATGTGCCTATCATTCATTCACTCAACAAATGTTTGCTGCACACCTAACTATAGGCCAGGCTGGGGAGGCGAAGGTGACTAAAACCAGACAAAGCACCCACTCCTCTAGAGACGCCACCGGGGGCGGTGCTGACTTCTGTCCATCTTGCCTGGTGGGGCTGGCCGAGAAAACCATGGAGTTCTTGAAATTTGAGGAACATCCTATAGCAGGAATTGGCAAAGTTCCTCTGAAAGGGGCTAGATAGATAGTAAATATTTTAGGCTTTGGAACTACTCAGCTCTGCTGTCACCTGAAAATCCTCTGTAGGCAATGTATAAATAAGTGGGCATAACTATGTTCTGATAAAACTTTATTTACAGAAACAGGCAGTGGACCAGATTTGGCCCTGGGGCTCTAGATTGCCAATCCCTACCCTCTAAGATTAAGTACTAACTCATTAGTGTGGCACTCAAAGTCCTTCACGGACTGGCCCTGCTTGAAGCCTCAGGCTCACCACCCATCATAGTCTCTGGGTCCCCCACCCTCTACCCTTGAGGCACAGGAAAGCTCTATCTGATTTCCAACCCTTTCCTGGTTTATAAATACCACTATCTCCTACTTCCTTCGTCTTCCTCCTCTTCCTTTCCTGCCTCCTCCCCCTCTCCTCCTTTTCCTCTTCCTCCTTCCCTTTCCCTCCTCCTCCTCCTCCCCTCTACTCTCAGGAACCACAGACAGCTGCTGTGCTCTGGGCTCTGGGAGAAGGGGCCCTGCCAGGGATGGAGGCCAAGGCATATAGTCCATCTCATCACCTCACTCTCAAACTGGTAGACCTAGGACTCCCGTCCAAGCAGACCATAGCAGGGCAGGTGTTCTAGTTTGCTAGATGCCGGAATGCAACACACCAAACACAGATTGGCTTTTAATAAAAGGGGATTTATTTCATTAGTTCTTCAGATGAAAGGCAATTAACTTTCATCTGAGGTTCTTTCTTATGTGAGAAGGTTCAGGGTAATCTCTGCTGGCCTCTCCAGGCCTCTGGGTTCCAACAATTTTCCCCAGAGTGATTCCTTTCTGCATCTCCAAAGGCCTGGGCTGAGCTGCAAGTGCTGAGATGAGGTATGCCAAGCTGCTTGGGCTGTATTACGTTGAGTCTCTCACTTGAGCACCAGCCAATTAAATCAAACATCATTCACTGCAGCAGGCAGGCCTCCTAGTTGACTGCGGATGTAATCAGAAACAGATGAGGTTCACATGCCATTGGCTCATGTCCACAGCAATAGAACTAAGCACCTTCACCTGGCCAAGTTGACACCTGAATCTAAATACCACAGCAGGGGACATTGAGCTTAAAGCTTGTCCTTCCCCTAGGATAAGTGTGGTTTAGTCTCCCTCCACTGGACCGCCTCTCTCAGTCCCTACTGCCAGAGCCACAACCCAACTTGGCCATGGGGACATTCCTACAGGAGCTTGGAGGCACCTGGAAGCTGGTTCTAGAATTAAGAACTTGGCTCAGAGTGAAGCCCTGTGGTGAGTACAAAGAATTACAGCGTGTGACCCCTACTTGTAACAAAACATTGTGCTCATGTGGATTCTCCCAAAAGCAGACTCTAAGGAAAGGATTGGAGCACAAGTAGTTTATTTGAAGATGTAAGAAACGCCAACAGGGAAGTAGTGAAATAATCCAAGGAAGGGAAGACGGTCCATAAAGGCTGCATTATTAAGCTGGCGACTAGAGCAGTCTAAATCTACTGGGAAATGGAGTGAATGCAGTCCTCAGAATTATCCCACTGTAGAAGCAGGAGAGGTTGGGAATTTCGACACCTTTCCCATCGTCAGTGGTTGCGGGCTGCTGAAGGATAGAAAATATACTTTTTTTGGCAGGGGGTGCATGGTCCGGGAATCAAACCTGGATCCCCCATTAGGAAGGCGAGCATTCTACCTATGAAACACCCATGCAATAGCTTCCAGGTTTTTGACCCATAAATACGGATTCTGACAGTAGAAAGTCCATCAAGAACACGGTATGATCTGTGCGCACACACACACAAATAATTCCCCAGGGTGGGAGAAAGGCATCACTGTTAAAATATCTCAGCGCGATCAGAGCACATGACATCAGAAATATCTAGATTAAGCGAATTCATCGAGACTGAAAGCAGATTAGACATTTCCAGGGGCTGGAACCCGGAAAGGGGGGGTGCAGTTGTCAAGGAGGGAGAATTGGGGAGTTATTGTTTAATAGGTACAGAGTTTCTGTTTGGAATGACGACAATTTTGGTAATGGATGGTGGTGATATAGCACAACATTATAAATGTGAGTCATGCCATGGAATTGCATGATGAAAAATCATTAAAATGGTAAATTTTATATTATAGATATATTACCAAAATAATTTTTTAATGTGACATCAACCCACAGATACCCTGTCCCAGGAATCTGCTCCTACCCTCATGGTTTAGCCTTGCCAGGTCTCAGCCTGCTCCCATGTCAGCCAGACTATAATGGTACAATTACTACATACCAACATGACAAAGTACCTTGAGATCCCAGGGGAGGGAATAATTAACTCAGCTTAAGGCCATTAAGGAAAGGTTTGGAGAGGAGGTGACATTTGGGGCAGGAGTCAGGCAGAGGAAAGGCACGTGCAGCATCACAGAGTGACAAAGAAATTTTGTTTGCAAAACAAAGAAATTCAGTGTGCTGGAATATAAGAATCATAGAGCACAGCCATAGGAGATGGGACAGATAAGGTAGGCTGAAGTCAAGTGCGCCAAGCCAAGGACTTCAGTCCTGATTTTTATACATCAGCATTTTTTTTTTCCTTTTGCATGGACAGGCACTGGGAATTGAACCTGGGTCTCCGGCGTGGCAGGCGAGAACTCTGCCTCCTGAGCCACCGTGGCTCACCCTACATCAGTATTTTTAAAACCTGTGTTTGAGGGAGAATTTCAGGCTCCCACTGAGATGCATGCATCAGAGCTGCCTTGGACAAGGGGGAGACTGAGCAGACTGTACTCTAGTGCCCCCCACACTTTAGTAAAGTAGCTCTACTAGTATTTGTTTTATAGGGATGACTTGAGCATACAACTCCCTTTAAACGAAGGGCACAACTGCTTTTACTAAAAAGGCACATGCAAATGAAAAGTTTGGGGCAGTAAATTGTGTGTGTTTGTCTAACTACATGAGCATGTAGACTAAAATTTATCTATCAAAAACTTTATGAAAGGTGAGTCCTTACACTTGGAAGAAGGCTTGGAAAACAATAACCCTTAGGCTCTCTAGAGAGCACTAAGTAGTCATCCCTAGGGGCTGGGCCAACAGAGCTTTTGCTCATGAGCTTCGCAATGGTCTTTTCTCAAGCCTTTTTCTTGGTGATTTGTTTATTCTTACCCGTTTCCACCCTAGATGTTTTCTTTTTGTTTACTTATTTACACAAGCAATCTATGTTTATTACAGAAAAGTAGAAAATACAGATTTTTAAAAGTTAAAGATAAGAGGAAATATAATTATAATTTTACCATCTCATCATCCAATAATACCCACTACTAACATTTTGATTGATAGAGAGATCGATATAGACAGTTTAGATAAACAGTTAATAAAGAGTAAAACTGAGATTTTTTTTAATCCAGAGTCTGTTTATTTGCAAACTGAAATTTTGAATTCTTAAATTAAAAAAAAATCCATTCAGTTTCAACACATAGATTCACAACAGGACTTAGAAGGGAATACTTGATTGATTTGAGTTTGAGTAGGAGCTTACCAGATAAAGGAGGACAGCGATTCCAGACATAGGGAGCAGTGAGTGCAAGCACCTGGAGAATGAAAGGAATGTGATCAATTTTGGAAATTTAGAAGTGATCAGGTGGGACTGAAACTTCAAAAATGAGTCCTCAGGAGAGAAGCAGATGATGCTGGCAAGGTAGAATGTGAAGTGCCTTAGATGCCATGCCAAGGAACTGGGGAGCTGGGAAAGTTTCTGCCTTGACTAGAGAGGAGAGTCCAGCAGAGTTCTGCCCTGGGGAGACTCCTGCCCTGCACCCCACCCCACCCCCCATGTGTCAGGAGGTGTCCCCAGTTGGCAGGAGAGCTTCAAAGGTAGCCCAGACCTCCAGGGGAACCCACTGCCTTAGGAAGACAAGTTCAGGGACCATTCATAGAGACTCCGCCTGGTGACTAAGCCCCTGGGCCATGCTCTGAACAGTCCCAGCCAATTAGCAGATGCAGAGAAGGAGCAATCAGGGGAGGGACCCAGAGCGAGGAGAAACATCGGTTTATAATTAGGTGACCTAATCACCTGTGTAAATTGTGTATTTCTTATGATCGATGTGCTAAACAGCTCAGGTTTAATTAAGTTCTGCTGACTCGTTCTCTTTGAAGACCCACTGAAGTGTGATTCACGGCATGTCCAATAAATAGCAGAGAAAGGAGCAACTCCAAAGGGGAGGCAGTTCCCTGCTCCTCGCCCCCACGTGCCCACTCCCCTGGGTGTCCTTGGCCAGCAGCAGTGGGTGGTCTGGGCTGTGGCCACCCGTTTTTCAGCATCCATGCCAGGAATCTGCTGGGGAGATGCTGGGCCTGGAAAGGAACTCAAAGGCTTTCCCATGTTCAATCCTATGCGCCTTCCAGGATGATCCACTTGTGACACCCCCATGTCACCCTCTCTAGTGAAGGCAGAAACTTTCCCAGCTCCCCAGTTCCTTGGCATGGCATCTAAGGCACTTCACATTCTACCTTGCCAGCATCATCTGCTTCTCTCCGCAGGACTCATTTTTGAAGTTTCAGTCCCACCTGATCACTTCTAGATTTCCAAAATTAATCATATCCGTTTCATTCTCCAGGTGCTTGCACTCACTGCTCCCTATGTCTGGAATCTCTGTCCTCCTTTATCTGGTGAGCTCTACCCTACCTGGGTAGGGCCCAGACATTCTGTCCCTTCCTGCTGATAAGAATATTTCATGCATGCCAGCCCAGGAGGGCACCTGGGATGGAGCAACTCCAGAGACCAGCTCCTATTTCCAGCCTTTTGTCTAATGGGTCCCTTTTGGTTCCGAAATTCTAAAATTCTGACTTTTGTGCTCTATTTTCTTCTCTGTTCCACATTCGGTTTATGCTGTTCTGCCTTCTCGCTCCTGTTTCCTCTCTTGTGATGCACTGTGGCCTCTAACCCAGGCATGACCCCTACCCCGCCCTCCCACTCAAGCACCAGAGGAGAGATGGATATGGGCCATCCTGTAAAGTAACCCTTCCTGTTACTTTACCTAAACTTCCAGTTTCCCCAACGCCATCAGTATAAGACACTCTCCTGGAGATTTGGGACGATTAGAGGAAATTGCAACACAGAGGAAGAAACTCAAAGTTTGACCCAGAATATGACTTTTTCAAGAATCCAATGGGAAAAGCTCTAAGGTAGTACTATCTGGCAGAACTTTTTGCGGTGATGGAAATATTCTGTATTTGCACTGTCCGATATGGTAGCTACTGGCCTTATGTGGTTATCAAGCTACGGCTAGTATGACTGGGTAACTGACTTCTCAATTTTATTTAAATAGCCACAGGCAGCTAGTGGCTAACATATGGGACAGTGCAGCTCTAAGGACTTAAACTCTTCACACCGTACAGTCTTAGAGTCTATCTTTATCCCCTGACCCCAGGTTCAGGTCTGTCTATCTCTCCCAAACTGCTCTTGGCCTTATGGTTGGGTATCTCCAATCATACTTCAAAGATCCAACCTACTGAGAGAACTTTCAGCTCCAGGATCCAGCTGTCACCCTCCCCAACTCCTTTTTAAGTTTATCCAATTCCCTAATTCATTCAGGCTAGAATGACATTCCGAGAAGGGCTATATGGGGACATTCAGTGCTGGCTGCTGTCACCCCAAGAACCCACAGTCAATCTGGTGGAAGGGCTTTGGCACTCTAAGTCCTGTAGGCTGATCCATCTGGGCCTCAGCTTCATCTCCCCACCAGTGTGAGCGTTACACTCCCTTCCAGTTGTCCAGAGAGATCTCTGGAGCCATGGGTGACACATCACCACCACCTCTGCTATTGTCACCACCGCCATCACCTCCACCTCTACCTCCACCACCACCATCTCTCAAAGACAAACATTTATCCTGAGAAGGTATAGCCCAAACCTAATGAAAAAGAACATATTTTCTAACCAGTCCATAATTTGTTGGGCATCTCTCTCCATAAATTTAGCAGTCACATTATTATACAGAGGAGAGTTTAGACCCTATCCTTCTTCACCCTATTTCCAAATTATACCCCTTCAAGATCAGCTGGAAATAGAAAAAAGCCATATATATCTTAATAGCTGCTCCCTTCATTACAAATATAGAAGATTGGTGATAGTTGTTTTAGTAAGAAGTCTATTAAATTCTTAGCCATGATCCCTCATTCACCTGAGTTTTCTCCCAGGGAAAAAGAGGAGAGGCATGAGGCCAGCTTGGGTCTGGAAGTGCAGGAGCTTCTCTGGCCAGCAGAGCTCCCCTGGACAGAAATGGCTCCTTTCTGGGCTTCTCCCTCTACCCAAAACATTGGTCTTCCAATCCAGGCGGAACCCAGGTGAGGTATTTGAAGCCACACAGCCTCCACCTGAAGAGAAAGAGAAGTATAGTTTCAGGGTGGATTTGGCCTTAAAGTATTGATAATTCCACCCTTCTCATCGCCCCGCTGTACAGGTGGGGAGATAGAGGCCCAGAGAGTGAATAAAATGTGACCTAAGAGTGGAGCCAAGAGCCAAGCTCAGGTCTTCTGACACCCAGTTTAGCAGGTTGTCTGCTATCCAGTGACAGCAGATGGACAATGAGCACTCAAAAAAAAAAAAAAAAAAAAAGAGAGAAAGAAGTTAATCTCTTTGCTTTTCAAACCATCACAAATGAAATCCATTTTTCATTGGGTGTGTACTCCCAATAGTGGTGATTTTACCTCTTCTATTTGGGGGAAAATAAAAGTGGGCTGGATGGTAGTAAGTTCAATCTCCCAACACCCCATCCCCACCCCTCTTATAGCAGCCTTGGCTCTCACTGATCATCCGATCTAACCTCACACACAAGCCACTTGGTGACACTGATGTACAAAATTCAGACAAACCGTTCAGCAGTGTTTCATGTAAAAGTATTTTATCTACCCAGAAGGATTGAGAGCTGCACTGGAATTCCACATCTATTCATTTAGAACAAATATTTACTGAGCACCCACTAGGCGCCAGGTGCTGAGCTCGTTGAAGATTACAGTTCCTGCCCCCAGGGAGCCCACATTCCAGAGAGGGAGACAGAGATGACAGCTAGCCAATGTGGGCCAAGTTGTGGGATGGGACTCTGGGGCCTGTGAAGATCTGTGCTTGTTCCATAGATATTCCTGTGGGAACACAACATTAAATTGTAACTAAAAAATAATACCCAGAAAGGTCAACGGAAGGACTGAGGGATAAAGGAAAAGGTATTTTTCCTGCTTTTTGAACAAGGGACCTCTTCTACTTTGCTAGCTGCTAGAATGCAACATACCAGAAACGGATTGGCTTTTAATAAAACGGGGATTTATTTTGTTAGTTCTTCAGAGGAAAGGCAGCTAACTTTCATCTGAGGTTCTTTCTTACGTGGAAGGCACAGGATGGTCTCTGCTGACCTTCTCTCCAGGCCTCTGGGTTCCAACAGCTTTCCCCGGGGTGAGTCCTTTCTGCATCTCCAGAGGCCTGGGCTGCGCTGCAGGTGCTGAGATGAGGCATGCTGAGCTGCTTGGGCTGGGCTGTGTTGAGCTCTCTCATTTAAGCACCAGCCAATTAAATCAAACATCATTCATTGCAGCAGGCATGCCCCCTAGTTGACTGCAAATGTAATGAACAACAAATGAGGTTCACAATGGCTCATGTCCGCAGCAACAGAACTAGGCACCTTCACCTGGCCAAGTTGACACCTGGACCTACCTCACATTGTTATTTTAACCTGGGCCCCAGAAGTTATATAGCAACATGAGTATAAGCCAGGCTGCACAGGTGGGTTGAAAACAGGCTGAAAGGGCCTTGACTGCTGTGGAGTTCAGCCTTCACTTTGCAGACCAAGGTTGGCAGATGTTTTCTGTAAAGGGTCAGTCGCGATTTTGGGGGACTTCTCAGGTCAAATGATCTCTATAGCAACTACTTAACTCTGCCATTATAATGCAAAAGCAGTCATGGAGAATTCACACATCAATGGACATGGCTGTGTTCTAACAAAACTTCATTTATTAGAAAAAAGCAGAGGGCCAGATATGGCCTACTGGCCAGTGTGCAGCCTCCTGTGATAGACAATGGCAAGTCCTTAAAGGCTTCTGAGCAGCAGAATAGCCCAATCACAGAGGAGTTTCTTAAAGGCTAACTTGTCCTGTATGGCCCAGGATGGATGGGAGGAAGTGGAGTTAGAGGCAGAGTATTCCAGGGAAGAGAATATTGCAAAGCTCCATGCACAAGGAGCTGCCAAGACTTGGCAGCGGCAGTGGAGGGTGGAAAGCAACACAAAAGTCTACCCGAGGTGCTGACACCGAGGCCACCCTTCCAACTCAGGTCTCTCCCATGCAGAGGAGAGGAAGGGCAAAAGGAGGGCCCGTACCACCTTCACCACGGAGCAGCTGCAGGAGCTGGAGAAGATCTTCCACTTCACCCACTACCCAGACGTCTACATGCGCAGCCAGCTGGCAGCCAGGATCAACCTCCCGGAAGCTCGAGTCCAGGTACAGCCATCCCCGTCTCAGCCACCCAGCCTCAGTGCACCTGCAGCTGGGATTGAGGCACCACATATCCCAGTATTTTTGCAATTGTCTCCATCTCAAATGTTCAATTGCTTTATCCCATAAATACAGTCATATTTACCAAATTATTTTTTCCAGGAAATGAGATCTCCCTCATTCTAAGATCTTTCATCTCCATTGGGGTGGAAATGGAATGCAGGGTTGTTGAATGGTTGTCATGTCTCTCTGCTTCCAAAACCTTCTTGGTTACACTTCCAGCCCCATTCATAAGACACATTTTAACCATCTAGACCAAGATTCAACACATTTTTTCTGTCATGATTTTAAGGTTTCAGGGCATGTGGTCTCCATCACAGCTACTCGTCCCTTCCATTGTAGCACAGAAGCATCCATAGACTATAAGTGAGTGATGATTATGGCTGTGTTCCAGTAAAACCTTGATTAATGGATGCTACCTGAGTTTCATATAATTTTCACGTGTCAAAAAATCTGATTTTTTCCAACCACTTAAAAATGTAAATGACGTTTTTAGTTCATGGACCATGCAAAAACAGATGGTGGGGCCAGATTTGGCCCCCAGGCTGTAGTTTTGCCAACACCACTTTTGAAAGCAGCACAGAGAACTGGAAAGAACCTTGGGATCCTGGGTCAGAAGATATGGCTTAAGCACCAACCACCTAATCTATAATCTATAAAATGCTCTCCCTCATGCATAAAGAGCATGGTTAGATGTTAGAAATACAGCCACCCCTCATCACTTACCAAGGATACGTCCTGCCCTCTTGGCACATCCCCAAATTTGCAAGTACCACTTTAGGATAGCAAGTTCTACTCCATATCCAATTATCATTCTGCTGGCACTGTCTCTAAAAGAGAGAGCCACTAAGTCACTTTTTTTTCTTAGCAAATAGATCATGTGCTAAACTCACTCAAATTCAAAATCTGCACCAGGGCCCAGTCCACATCCTTCTCTTTATTTTATCCTAACCTACTTCCTTTCTAGCTTGGGACCACGTCACTTTTAGATTTTTCCCCCTTTTCTTCCCATGTGGAAACTTAGACACCAGCTAAGTGGGTGGTACCTGCATCTGCCCTAAACCCAGAACTTGGCTCCTGCCTCAGCCGAATCACCAAGTGCAAACAGCTGCATGTCAGGCTTGATCAGGACACTTGTGAATAGAACACAGGCAGCTGAAAATGATAAATCTACAGATACCACAGAGCATGCCCCCACCCTCAGGTCTCGCAAACTGGTGGCCTGCAGGTAGAATAGACCCACAGGTGGTTTTATGTGGCCTGCACAGTGTTTTATTTTGTTTTGTTTTCGCATGGGCAGGCACGGGGAATTGAACCCGGGTCTCCGGCATGGCAGGTAAAAACTCTGCCTGCTGAGCCACCGTGGCCTGCTCTGCACAGTGTTTTAAAACTTCTGAGATTTCACATAAAAATCAAGATTTCCAGTTTGCAAATTGGATGCACCCACCACACTGACCCCACATTTCTGCAAACCCTGGGTGACCACAGACCCCGGCTCTCCCAATTCTCTGCACCCGGCTACTGCACTCGTGGGTATGTCCTGCCCGGCCAGTGAGGGTGGGGATCCCTGGTCAGCCCTCAGAAGTCCCATCTCCAGAGCTATCCAAAGAAATCCAGATGCCGAGATGCTTTAGACACTGCAAAGTCCCGGCCCCATTTGAAGCTCAGTGGTTATGGATTTTCTCTCTACCACCCCCCAGATCTGGTTCCAGAACCAGCGAGCCAAGAGGCGGAAGCAGGAGAAGGGCAGCAGCCTTGGCCCTCCGCAGCAGCTGGGGGAGGTCGGCATGGCCCCAGCTCCACATCTGGACATGGCCGTGAGTGGCTAAGGCATCAAGGCAGGGTGGGGAGGGCATGAAGCCATTGTCTGGGGACCTCTAGTCTGGACCGTGATGGGAGGAAACACCCCAGGGACCCTGGACTGTAGAAAGCAGAAAGGGAAATTACTTTAGAAACAGTGTGGGACAAGACGGAACCTGGAGGTCTTTGGGAACTGGACAAGTCGGCCTCTCTCTGCCTCCATGTCCTCATCCACAGAGCAGCAATGACTGCATCCTCCTTCCTACCAGGAGGGGTTTGTAGGAATTGTGCAGAACCTCATGGTTTTTTAAGCAGGGTCAGGGAATGAAGAGTGGTGACTGGAGATCGAGGTCAGGCTGTGGATCCCAGCTCTGCACTCACAGCACCATGGCCTGGGAAGAGTCCCTGCCTCTCCATAATAGGGTGTGATGGGGATGAAATGACTGTGATGGGAAGAATGCCTGGCACCTAGGAAGTGCTCCCTAAATATGAGCTTCTCATAAGTCAGGACTTATTTTTTGAGTGCTTGCTAGGTGACAAACACTAGTTCTCAAGACAGACACCCCCTGCCCCCAGGAGCTGACACTATTGCTATTTCCACAGCTAGAGGATTTTACCTACCCATAGTGACGCTATAAAGTGGGATTGTTTAATGATCATTTTTACTAAGACAGAAGCTGGACTCTGAGTAACAAAGGCCAAGCGGTTGCTGTGGGTACCAGGATTAGAACCAGGTATCATGGCCCCTGGCCAGGCATGGCTCCCCATGGACAGTGACCAAACCTCCAGGTTTGTACAGGGTCATGCAGGACTTCCAGGGCTAAGCCCCTGAAAGTTCCAAGCAGACCAGGAGTTTTTGGCCATCTTACCCCACTGTGAGCTGCAGAAGCTGAGGGGGGAAAGCTGGGGAGCTGCAGGGACAGCCCCGATTAAGCTGAGGACTCATTTCTCTCTCCTGCCCTCTCTTGCACAGGGCCCCAGGCTAGTGCCCACCATTGCGCCCAGGCTGGCTCCTCCCATGGGCTGCTACCCACCGACTCATGGTCAGCTGGCCTCTGCCTGGGTCCCTGCCCAGATCACCCTCCTCCCACGCCATCCAAGGGTGATGCAGCCACTCCCAGGCCCTCTCGTCCAGCACGCCTGCGTCCTTGCACCCCACATCCTCCTACCTCCACATCCCAGGTGGGGCAGCATCTGTGCCACGTCAACTTAAAGCATCAGATATCCTTTCCCAAAACAATCTACTCTCCTCTCCAAGGGAAGAAGGCAGGCAGTGATGGTGTCCCAGGCCTCTGGGGGACTCAATCCCACAGCGCAAAGATCACCCAGGAAGCCACCCTGAACAAGCCCCTTGGAAATTTCTATCAGACTCAGCAGCTTTCCTCCTGGCTTAGAAAACAGAGGCCATGTGAGGTCTCAGAATGAGCTCTGAAATGGAAGATCATCCTCTTGTACCTGTGCTTCCTCTAATTTGCTGTGTGACCTCCAGACGGCCACTTGCCCCCTCTGGTCCTCATCTGTAATAGGACGGAGTTGGACCAGATGATTTCTGGGGACCCTTCTGACCCTTCCTTACTTTGGTGACATGAGCCATGGCAAAAACTGAGGCATAGAGTTTTAAGCCAAGGAGAGATTTTTTTTCATTCATTTCTTCATGATACCTTATCAAACACCTGCTAAGCACTCCATAAATGGAACTGGATATACAGATGAACAACTCAGGTTCTGCCCCCAAGGACTGAAGGTTGGTGCTGACCTTCCCTTGCAAGCTGAGCACTTGCTCAATGACCTTGCAATTGACCCATATCTAGCACATTCTTTATGTCTGCAATGTCCCGGAGTGGGAGAGCAACATAGGAAAATTAAAAGGAAAATTTTAAACAGATTTTATTTATTTATTCTGGTTATTCTGCTGGATTGGAAAAGGATGTTGTCATTTCCAGTATGAATGAAAAGACAGGGAACTCTTTCCAAGAGTTTATCTTTTCAGGACATGCGTTAGGGTATCTTTGAAAGACCAGCCTGACCCTGTCCTGGAGAGCCTGGCATTTAGCTCAGCTCCGCTGCTTCTTTGCAGTGAGACCTTGGGCAATCCTCATCCCTTGTCTGATCCTCAGCCTTCCCGTCTGAAAGAGAGGAAGTAACCTCCCCTGGCCTGCCTCCCAGAGAAACCAAGGGGCTCTGAAAGATGATGAAAGAACTTTGCCCAGCAAGAGCTGGACCCATGGTGAGCTGATATTATTTCCAGATTCCATGGAGAAAGTGGCTGCTTTGGATCAGAGCCCTGGGATGTCAACTTCTGCTCACAAAGAGGCATCCTGAACTTCCCTTCTGCATGAGAGTCTCTGAGACCTGTCCTTATTGGGGGGGGGGGGGGAGCAGGGCCTGTTGTCCTCCACGCTGACCCTATGTCTAAGCCAGATGTCCTAGGAACCCATTGTAAATCCCAGAGCCTCTGCAATCTGCAATCCTAAGAGTTGGACCGCAAATTGGGAAGCCTGGTTCTTTATACCGTATTCCCTTTAATTTGCTATAATCTTTGCCATCTTCCCTCTCTGGGCCTCAGCATTCTCCTCTGTAAATGAGAGGTGGCAATGCCAGCTTTGCCATAGGTGGTGGGCAGCAGGAGCTACCCGCTTTGCCTGCTGTTGGCTCTGCTCTGGTCGCACAGCCCCAGGGGGGCAGCCCATGAGGCAGGGTCATGCAGACTCAGCACGGCGCCAACCACAGGCAACACAGGCAGGCTCTGCCACCAACCTGTGATGCCTTCAGACAATCTTTAGTGGCCTTGGTTTTCTTACCTATCCAGTGGGGCTGGCAGTCCTTGCCCACCGACTTCACAGGGCAATTGTGAATCCCAAGCCAGCCAGTGGACAGGAATGTGCTTTACATGCTGCAGAAGTGCCAAATCACTCAGAGTCTGTGAGTGTAACTATTGACACCTAGTCCCTGATGACTCTGGAAGCAGAGAAGAGGATAGGGGCTGAGGGAAAGAGCTGTTACAAACCAAGAACTTCTCACTCATTGTTCACAGGTTTGGGTAGCAGGTACCCATTGTATGGCCCTAAGTTCTAAAGCAAACTGTAATTTTTATCATTTTGCTATACCTGGATTTATATTCTGTGTTATTGGCAGGAAATTTATTCTAGTAACTTGAAGGTTTCTGATTACTCAGACAATTTAGGGTTAAGCTCAGACACATATGCAATTGTCCCCCTTTTCTCCCTTTCTTCCCGCCCGGGGTCTCTGCTGGGGGAAGTGGAGAGGGGGGCTATGCACTCACACCTCCTGTCTCACTGTCCTGGTGCTAGACGTGGCCCGCTCTGCCTGGGCAATGCACCACCTCATTCAGTTCCCTCCTGGGGTTCACATCACATCCTCTGTGGCAGCCCCTTCCCCCTCCAGCTGTGAAAACTCTCCAGCTTCCTCTCTCTCAGCCTTGCAGGTCTTCTCTCAGGAGCAGGGGAAAGGTTGTCAGCTCTCCCACACCCCTCTGGGGCCATGGGAGCCCCTGGCCAGGCCTCGCGTCTGACTGCTTCTAGGGCCTCTCACAGCTTTGCTCACTGCCCTGGCTGCATGAAGGTCATGGGTGAGACCACAGCTCTCCAGCCTTCCAAATGGGAGAGGCACAGTTCTCTTCTGCTGTGGGGTCCCCCTGCCCTTTCCCAGATTCCTCAGAAAACCCGACTTGATCAACCAGAGGAGATTCAGATGACCAGATGTCTCAGCTTTAGTAAAGAGGGAAAAGTTGATTTTGTGGGTCACCTCTTCTTCCCTAGGGAATTTTTTTTTTAACCCAAGGAGTACTTTATTCCCTTTATCTTCTATCTGTGGGACAGAGGAATCATTTTAGAACTTTTACCAGCTTTGTGACCTTGAACAAATGGCATGTTCCCTCTGTGTACCAGTTCTCTGGATTAAAACCATTTCTTGCCTCACAGAGTTTCTCTATGCGTTAATACATTTGGCACATGTAGTAAGCACTCAAAAAGTGTCAAGAAAAAAGTTATTTTCCTGATTACACTTTTAACCTCTTTTTATATCTGACCTTGAGCAGCTAATCAGATCCCAGGCTCTAGCCCAGACGTTTTTAAATCAGTCTTTGGGAGGCCAAGACACTCCAAAATGAGTATGCAGAACTGAGTGTGTGTATGTGTGTGTGTGTGTGTGTGTGTTTATTTTTCCAGGGAAAGGTTTCATTGCTTTCATCAGTTTTACAAAGAGCTGTCCGGTTGAACAAGAAAAGAGGTGGTGATTGGGGGTTCCTCTAAGAATCCATGTTGGCCGTGTCTGAGTCAGATCCTGACAAGTCCGCATTCTGCTATGTGGGCTAGAGACTTAAGAGATGTGAAAAGATAACCTTTTCCAGAAAGGTAAAATCATACTAATGTAAAAATGAACAAGTGCCAATGTTTTATTTGTCATTAATTATGAGAGAGCCCAATAAGATGGCATGACCAGTGCAAAGGAAAATTCAAAGAGAACACGTGTATATTTAGGCAATCAGGAATGCCCAAATGAATTACAAACAGATACCAAAAGGGTCAGTAATCACTGGGAAATAATCAATTGTCCCTCTACTAGACACAACTCATTAGCATTTCTCTACAAGAGAATCATTTGCATTACTATCAGTTTGCCATAATTCAGAGTGGAAATGCACTCAAAGATAATGTAAGATGCAGATATGCTGGAAGAGTATGCTAACCGGATACCCAGGGATCTCCTTAAGCCCAGTTCAGAGTTTCCCAATGTTTCCAGACAATAAGACACATTATCTCTTGGAATCTCACTTTCCTCATCCATCTAATGGGGATAACAAGACCTATCTCAGAAGACGGTGATGATAACTTTATTAGGTGATTTATGTAAAATGTTTTTTACTTGTAAAACATCTAAATGCTGGAAATGATTACTCATTGCTTTTGACACTCCTCTAGAACTCAAGTTAAAAAACCTATCCCTGGAAAGTGTTTAGAAATACAGCAATATTTCTTTAACAGACACTGGCTTTTTATAGTTCAGTGTTTTTAAAGGCTAAACAAGAAAAAGAAAAATATGCAAAAAGCAGAGAGAAGAGTTTCATGGGAAAAACATACAAATGGATGCTATACATATGAAAATATTCTCACCCTCATTCAACATTTAAAATGCAAATAAAGTAGTCATGAATACATTTTATTTTTATCTTTCAGATAAGCAAGTATTTTAAAATGTTGGTGAGAGGTTGATGAAACAAATATTCATATAAAAGGAAATACGAATTACATACAGCACAATCATTGGACAATTTGACAACTATTAGTATTCTAAATGCAAATGTCTTGACCCAGTAATTCTATTTGCAAGAATTTACCTGATAAATATACAAGCACAAAATAGATTCCATATGTAAGAATATTCACCATGGCTTTTGATAGCAGAAACACTGGAAACCACTTAGATAGGACACTGGTTAAACCAATTACAGTATTATCATCCAGCCATTAAAAAGAATGAAATTGAAAAGTATCCATGGGAAATTGTCATCACATATGCCATTAAGTGGAAAAAGCAAGTTGCAAAATGACATTGTGGTCTCATTTGAGTAAGAGGGATAAGGATGAGCTAAAGATACCTTTCCATATAGAAACACAATCTATAAGCTGATGGTTTCTGTATCAGTTAGTTTTTGCTCCATAACAAATGACCTGTTCTAGTTTGCTAGTGACCTAGCAATATGCCAGAAACAAAATGGCTTTTCAAAAAGGGGAATTTAATAAGTTGCTAGTTCACAGTTCTAAGGCCAATAAAATGTTCCAATTTTTAAAAAGTCTATAAAAAAGTCCAAATTAAGTCACGAATAAGAGGTTACCTTCACTCAAGAAAGGCCCATGAAGTTCAGGGTTTCTCTTTCAACTGGAAAGGCACATGGTGAACATGGCACTTTCTGCTTGCTTTCTCTCCAGGCTTCCTGTTTCATGAAGCTCCCCCAGGGGTGTTTTCCTTCTGCATCTCCAAAGGTCTCTGGCCTCGTGGCTCTCTTGCCATTCTCAAAGGACTCTCCAAAATGCTTCCTCTTTTATAGGATTCCAGTAAGCTAATCAAAATCCACGTGGAATGGGTGGAGTCACATCTCCCTCTATTCAAGTTAATACCCACAATTGAATGAGTCACATCTCTATGGAGATAATCTAATCAAGTTTCCAATATACAATACTGAACAGGGATTGAAGGAACTATTGCTTCCACAAGACTGATTAGGATTAAAACTTGGCTTTTTTAGGGAACAATAATCCTTTCAAACTGGCACACTACCCCAAAAATGAAGTAGCCCCAAACAACAACGGTTCCCTGGCTGGGTTCTCTGCTGCTTTGGGCTGACTCAGCTAATCTCAACTAGGCTTGTGAGCTGGCTACTCAGTGGCGGATGGATGGTCGAATCTGGGTTTGGCAGGCTGTTAGATGGGACAATAGGGTGAGGGTGACCCCTTACTCATCTAGGGGATCTAAGGTTCCAAGAGAGCAAGAGCTTCGTGAGAAGTCGGTTCAAAAGTCACACATCTCTTTCACTGCATTCTAGTGGAGAAAGCAAGTCATCAGGCAGCCCAGATTCAAGAGATGGGGAAATAGATTCTCCTCTTGGTGGGAGGAAATCAAAGTATTATGGTCAGTTTGGCAATCGACCATAGACTTCCCAATTTACATCTCACGCCAGATCTGAACTTCAGGCTCTAGGACCAGCTGTCTCTTGATGCTTCCACTCAAATGTCTAATAGATGTCCCAAGCTTGACATGTTCAAAATCAAGCCCTGTTCTCTGCGTCCCCAAACCTGCATCTTCCCCAGTCTTCCTTCTCTCAGTAAATGGCACCTCTGCTCTTCTAGTTGCTCTGGCTAAAATCCTTTAACTATTCTTGATAATTCCCCTTTTTTTCTCTCTCATCTCCCACATCTACTAAAGCAGAAAATCCAGCATCCAGCCCCACCTCCTCCCTGAGATCAGCTACCATCCTTGCTCACCTGAATGCCCTTCAGCATCTTCCAATTTTTCTCCCACTTTCTGCTTGCCCCACCTGGCAGCCAGAGAGACCCTGGTAAAATGTCAGCCAGATCATAACAATCAAAACCAATTCTTTTTTGTCTCATTCAGAATGAAATCAAAGGCTTCCCTATGGCCAACAGGGAAAGCCCTGTGTCTCCTACCACTTCCCCAAATTCTCCCTTCTACAGCCATGCTTGGCTTTCTCCCCAGCTGCTACTCCAACAATCCTTCCCCAGGACTTTTGCACTTACTGTCCTTCTGCCTGGAACATCCTTCTCCAGCTATTCACCTGGCTCACTCCCTCACTGCCTTCTGGTCTCCACTCAAATATCATCCATGGAGCCATGACCTCAGACCATCCAACCTCAAGTAGTGCACACAAATCCCCTGTAACTCTCTAACCCACACCTCTTTTCATTGTGTTTTACAGCACTTACCAACAACTGACATATTAAATATGTATTTATTTATTGACTAGGTCCTAATACTAGAAGGATCACAGAAGGTAGAAGGGCTGGGAAGGGTTGTCTAGAGGCAGGATGGGCAGGATGCTGGGGACAAGGAGAAGTGGACAGAGTACTCTGGACTAAAATCATTTCTATTCACAGTGTGGAAACAGGCCCTGAATTAGAGAAGAGAAACTGCCCCTCCAGGAGCTCTTAGATGCAGGATGAATTTTTAAAGTAATCCCAGAGGAGTAAATGCAGAGGACAGTTAGGTAGGAAACACTCCCTATGATGGTTAGGTTCATGGGTCAACCTGGCCAGGTGATGGTGCCCAGTTTTCTGGTCAAGCAAGCACTGGCCTGTGATTGTGAGGACATGTTGTGGACTTAAATCTTCAGTCAGTTGACTGTATATGTGGCTGATTACATCTATGATCAGCAAAGGGGAGCGTCTTCCACAATGAGAGAATCCAATCAGCTGGATTAAATCCAATCAGTTGGAGACTTTAAAGGGAGAGGTGATGGTTTCAGCAGTAAATAGAGTTAACTTTCATCTCTACTTAAGCCATCCAGCCTCTTCGAGAGAATTCATTGAAAACCATCATCGGAGTTGCCAGTTTGTAGCCTGCGCTATGAAATTTGGACTCATGCATCCCTTCAGTTGCATGAGATACTTTTCTTTCAGGGGCGCGGGGGGGCATGTGTATGGTCTGGAAATCGAACCTGGGTCCTCCGCATGGAAAGCGAGCATTCTACCACTGAACTACCATGTGATATTTTTATAAAATCTCACATTTACAGATGTCTGTTGTTGGTTCTGTTCTCTAGACAATCCTAATTAACACACTCCCTATGACAATTAAGCTGGGGATGGGGCCCCCTCTGGAACCCACACACAGGCTGCCACAGGCCAGGGGGAAAGCTGTGTTTGGGGGAAAGCTCAGGTCCACAAAAGACCCCCAGCCCTGCCTGCTCCCTGGCTAGCATGAGAACAGATCCATATCTCGGCAATGTCAATGGCTTGAGCTAAAAGCCTTTAATAAGGATCCAAACAAGATGTTACCAGAGAACTTTGGGAATTGATCATGACCCCCATAAAGACATATTGAAGCCTTAGTCCATGTTCCTGTGGGCGTGAAACCATTTTCAATAGGACCTTTGGAGATGGACTCATTTGTAAATAGGAGGGGGACCCTTAATCCATAGGATGGAGTCCTTATAAGGCAGAGGAAATTCAGACAGAGAAAGCCGCAGAAGAAGCCAGAAGTCAGTGGAAACTGGAAAAACAGACCTAAGGAGAGAGAGATGACCATGTGATGGAGGCAGAGATGCAACCCAAGGAACCCCAAGGGCTATGGCAAGCCAGCACCAGAGTGCTATGGATCCCAGGGAGAAAAAATAGCCTTGCCAATGCCTTGATTTGGAACTTTTAGCTCTGAAACTATAAAGCAGTACATTCTTGTTGTCAATCAACCCTTTGTATAGAGTGTTTCATAGCAGCTGTAGCAAACTAAGATGAGAACCAGTGAGGAAGAGCCCAAGGACAGTGGGTTCTGGTGTTCTGCTCATAAGGGAATCATCTAGCAGAATCTACAAACCACAAGATTCAGCACGATGAAGTTCTGAGGCCCTGCTCTGTGCTCAGAACTAGCCCCACCTAATCACAGATCTAGAAGTATGAAAGAGAAGGGAGTCTTTTTTTTTGGTTGAAGAAACTGACTTCAGCAAAACATCAAGAGTTTGAGTAACTGCAAAGCTCAGGTAGGGCTAGATCCCAAACTCCAGCCTCAGTTCCCATCTCTCCACTCCACCTTCCTCTGTGTCAGCCAGACTCTCAGATTCACATCTTCCCAACCCCATGCCAAGGGAGAGCGATTCTCTTTGCCCAAGAGTAATCATCAAGGTCCAGTTTGCGTACCACTGACCATGACTGAGTTGCATGTTGTCCCTCAGTCTAGCCCTGAATCAAGATGGCTGCGATGATCAGGCCAAGTCTGGGTTCCAGTCCACCCAGTGGTGGAGCTGGAGACGGAGTTAGCTCCACCAAAACCAGGTGGGTTGAGGGTGGAGAGATGGCAGACCCCTCATAAAATTGGCAGCTGGGTACCAAAAGAAAGGGGAATGAATACTGGGTTGGAAACCAACAGAACTCAAAATGTGACCCATTTGTACCACTTAGTAATGTCTTCAGCTACAAGAAATAAAAAAGCAAACCAACAGTGGCTTCCACTAATATGAACGTTTCTCACATAACAAGAAACCTGAAGGTAGAACCAGTATGTTTATGATTCTCTTGACATTTCCCTCATGGTCACACAGTGGCTTCTGCAGCTGCAGATATCACATCTGTATTCAAGTTAGGAAGAAGCAGGGAAAGGAGAATCAGCAGCATCTGCACCTTCTATGAAGAAAAAAAAACAAGAAGGCCCCAGCAGACTTCTACTTATAATTCTTAATCCAGGACTGTCACAAACCCACACCTAGATGCAAGAGAGGCTGAGAAAGCAAGTATTTGGGTCTTTCAAGGCTCTGTAGTACAAGTTGACAATGGCAACATGGGAGGAAGCTGAGAATGGCTGCCTGCTACCGTCTCCTGACCCTTCCCATGACCTTACAGCTGCCAGGGTACATTGGAAAGGTCACTGGCCTGGGGAGTCAGGCGTATCGACTGTTAGCCTTCGGGCAGTCACTACACTTCTCTGTACCTCAGACATCTAATACCAGAGACACAGATGCCATGAGCTTTCTATCAATACACATTCAACTAACATGTATTAAGCACCTTGTATATAGCCAGAAACTGTGCTAGGGATTGCAAAAAATAGAAAAGTAAGAGAAAATGTGCTTTTCTTTCTTAGAGCCTGTGTTTCTGATGCTTTGAGCCCCAAATAACAGAAAACACCACCCAAAGAAGCTTAAATCATGAAGGAGCTTATTATTTCCCCTGCAGTTCAGGTGTTGAGTGGGCTGCAAGGTTGTTAGGTGCTGAGGTTCAGCGGTGACCAGGCCTGCGCTCAGGTCAGCTTGCTCTGCCATTCTCAGAAACGCCCTTGTCCTCCAAACAGCAGCAAGATGGCAGCCATGGCTTTAGGCATTATGCCCAGGCATGGCAGTGTCTGAAAAAGAGGGGGGACTGACTCTGGTAACAAGAAAACCTTCCCCAAAGCCCCTCAGCAGGCTTCCCTTCACTCATCACTGGTCAAAATACCATAAAAAGCCCATTCCCAAACCATCACAGCAAGGGGAAGGGAACTCAGTGACTGGCTGAGACACATCACTATAGAGGAAGTGGATGCTGGGAACAAAGCAGTGTCCACTAACTAGCAGTAACAGCATAACAACAACTATCATTGTAGCTCATGTTCATTGAGCAACTACTACATGCCAGGCACTTTACATGCATTACCTTGCTTATTGCTCCCAATAAGTTATTATCTCCATTTGGCAGGTGATAAAGCCAAACCTCACAGCTAGCCAGTGGTCAATCTAGAATTCAAACTCAGATCTATGTGGCTCCAGAGCCTGGGTTCTTAGCCCTCAGGCCCCAGCACCTGGTGCTCTGCAACCCACCACCTGCCTTTCTGATGGAAGTGGCAGTACTGTAACCATTCCAACTTTCAGATGAGGATGCCAAGGCCCAACTTGGGAAACCCCTTTCCCAGGAGGACAAGCCCGAAACAGAGAGCTGGTTCTGGGACTCAGGCCTTCTGACTCTAGAACTACAGATCTTTCTCCCTTGCCATGGTTTCTCTAAAGCCCAGGCTGGGACCCAAGAGCAGCCAAGTAAGTAAACTCTGTTTCTTTTTCACAAAGAGAATCACTTAATTAAACTACAATAAGCTCCAAGAAGATGGATAATGAATGGCAGGCCCCAAGGCTTGGCCATGTGGAAGAGTCCTCTGTGTCCCCCTTTTCTCACCTCCTGTCCTAGTACTTGGGCTCCCAGGGGAGAACTCCCACACACAGATCACCCGCACAGACCACACGCTTAGTTAAATGCATGAGAACCCTTCCAAGATAGAGCAGACCTTTCTTTCCACCCCAGCTCCCTCTTACCAGTCTCCTCTCCTCCCTGGGGGTGTGGGGTCAAGGCATGTTGTGATGGACCCTCTGACTCTGTCATCCAGTCCTGGAGGGTGGTCTCGGAGCAAGGGAACCAGAAAAGATGGAGAAGCTTCCTCCTGGATGAGAATTCATAGACATTGCAAAGGGACAGCCTTCGGGTCTCATTTGATCACCACACATATTGTTGTATTGTGTTCTGTAAAAACTTCAAGCCAATCAATGTTCATAAATAGATTTCACATTTTAAAAATGCAGATTTCTTCTTCGCTATAGAAAATCAAGCCACGCAACCCAGCACCCACATTCTCGCCTGGCAACGATTGCTTAGAGCTGAGCAGCTGCTCCCCTTTCAGGCTGGGCATGTGCTGTCCCTTGGGCCACGGTACCCCCATTCACTGTTCACTAACATCCAGCACTCCACCCACTCACACACCTCCCCAGGCCCATGGCCATTCGAGCTTGCCTGTCCTCACCTGGAGGTGTGGGCCTCATCCAGAAGTTCTCATTGCCCATGGCCTTTGAAGGACAGTTGTCACAGTGGTCTCCTCTTGCCCCTCCAAACATGAGACCTATGTCCCATTAACCCAAGACTCAGATGAAATATTTGTTGGATGAAGGAGTAAGCAAATTTGAAAATGAATGGATAAGTGAACGAATGTATGAATGAATGGATGCATGAATGAATGAATTGCTTATGTCCCCTCTATCCAAAGCCTCCTGCCCAGATCCCACTACTCTCAACATGAGGGTATGCATTGAACTGTGTCCCCTAAATAGTCTGTTCACATCCTAAACCCTGGTCCTGTGGATGTGACTGTATTTGGAAATTGGGTCTCTGAAGATGCAATCAGTTCAGATGAGACCAGATTGGATTAGCATGGGTCCTAATCCAATATAAATGACTGGTGTCCTTATAAGAAAGGGAGCAGGGACAACAGACAGACACAGGGAAAAAGGACACGTGAAGACAAAGGCAGATGCACCTACAAGTGAAGGAGCCTCAGGGCTTGTGAGCTAACACCAGCAGAAGCAAGCCAGGGTTCTCCCCTACAGACATTGAATGGAGCATGGTCCTGCCAACACCATCATGTTCAACTTCTAGGAGACAGAACTGAGACAATAAACTCCTGTCATTTGAAGCCACTAACTTTGTATTACTTTGGCTGTGCTGGCAAACTAAGACATGACGTTTTTGAAATACACTGGGCCACTTGCCATTTGCCTACCGGGCCCTGATTCCCTCACCTCCAGCCTTTGCTTCTGCTGCTCACGCCCCCCTCACCCCATCTCCACTTACTCAGAGTCTGCCTTGAGTTCCGGCTCCAACCTCCTTCTCCCCTCCCAGGACCCCTGGTCAGACTTAACCTCTGCCACAGCAGGCTTCTGGATGCTGTTTAATTCAGACTCCCATGGCATAAAAATAGATTTCTGAATTTTGGTCCCAGCCCAACCTGCATGACAGTGGCCAGTTCTCTTCCCCACCCTGAAACTCAGTTTCCTCATCTGTAAAATGATGCTGGACACAATGACTCCCAGGGTCTCTTCCTGTTCTGATAGTCTAGGACCCTCTTTTCTCTGCAGAAACCCAGGGTCTGAGCCCAGGTCATTCATTGCCTGCATTCCCAGGAGACTCTGAGTCACTTCCTCTCTTGGCCCCAGGTCCCTTTCTCCCTGGATTGATGAGTAAAGAAAGGATTGATGAATGTGGTTTGCCATGAGCCTCAGGCTCTGCGAAGAAAAATTCCAAATGGAAGCCATTACTAATCTTCCTCTGGGGTCACAGCTAACAAAATGGTCTCCCTCAGGGCTGGGTCACTCAGGTTAATTGGTTTCTTGATCTGGAACTAACCCCAGCAGGGCAGTGGAAGAGAACTGAACTCACCCCACTTACAAAATGGGTTTTTGCCACTTATTACAACAGAGCCCTGTTCTGATCACCTCCTATTCACTCTGTTGGTGAAGGAGGGATTTCCCCACCCTAAAAAGTATGAGCAGGCCAAACACACAGCACCGACACTGGGAAGATGAGGTTGCAGCAGTTTATTAGTCACATACTCTCACAGCTCAGGAGAGCACACTGTATGCCATGCAGAACCATCTGGGGTTGCAGTTTAGAGCAGAGTGAAGCAGTAGAGGCGAAGGGAGGTGGGCTTCGCAGTGACAAAGATGCCTCCTGGTTCCCCATGGGAGGATGTGATTGGAAACTGAAGCCAATTAAGTTGAGGACTGAGGACCCGTGGGGTGCAGCTGGCTCGGTGGATAGGGGAACTTGCTGGGTGGAGAACCTTTCCCACTGGGTGAGGGGCAAATCTGGTGAGAGAAGGGGAATGCACAGCGAGGCCTTTGGGGACCTGCAGGGCTCAAAGATGTCAAGGCAGCCCCCTAATATGGCATCTGAGCCTCAGGTCTTATAATACAAGCCCCACCCATCAACATCCTCTTGGAGGCAATGTGTCTGTGGGTGTGCATGAATGTGTGTGCCAGGGTGTGCATGTGAATGCATGTATGTGGGTGTAGGTGTGTAGTGGACAGAAAGTTCTGCAAGCACACCAGATCTTCACTGTTTATCTGCTATGCCAGCCATGTTCTGGCCTCAGGAGAATGGCTAGTTGACCCTGACACTGAGAAAGGAGTATGTAATCTCCAGGATCCAGCAAGGGTTCATCTATTCCAGGGATACTTATTGAGTTCTCTTCTAGGTACAGAGGCATAAAGACAATGAGATACAGTCCTTTAGCTCAAGAGAGGACAGTCTAGCAGAGGAACAGACACTTTAAATGGAGCATTAGGACCTGGGGGAGTATGAGTTATACTGGAGCCATGTGGGACCACTGTACAGAAGTGACTCAATCTGCTTGGGAAAGCTAGAGAAGACTTCCCAGAGAAGGGGTATTTGACTTGGGTCTTGAAGTATGAGTAGGAGTTTAAAAGGTAAAGAAGTGAGAGAAAGAACACTCTGCCAGAAAGGCAGGTTGTATACATAGAAGCAGAAAGGGATTTATTAAGAAGTCATGAACATTAAGCTTCAGGGCCCCTAACTTGCACAGGCACCTTCCAAGGTCTTGTATTGAATTTAGTTTTTATGGTTTTGCATGATATTGCTTCAAAGAAGTCTCCCAAAATTGGATAAACTTCAGGGCCAACAAAACCTAGATCAGTCCCTGAATCTAGGGAATGGTATACAGACACAGGAAGAATGGTGTCTGGGGTTGCATTACTTTTCTGTTTTAACCTAGATCCCAAATCTTCCCAGTGATCATCAGATAGGACCCACGTATCCAGGCCATGCACCTATTTAGACGATGGATGCTGAATGGTATATGTAATCGTAGTATTGTTCCATGATGACAACAAATGGATTGGCTACAGATGACAGAAACCACAAGCAACCTAAAATGAGAACTAAATGGAGCTTTCTCTGCAGACTTAGACTCAGCAAACCATCAAGGGCAAGGAGCATTTCCCAAAAGCAATGTCCAGCTCTTTGTACTAAAACCTGGTGAAGACTCTCAAAACAGTGTGGCTAAGAGATGGATCTGGTCCAGTTTCTAGTATTCTGTGTGTCCCATGCCATTCTTAAACTGTGTTGTTGCTTCTAGGTTCTCCAGTTCTTTGCTTCCAGGACCTCAAAAGGATGTCTTGGTCTTTGTTGGTTCCTTTATTGGAAGTCGAGGTTGAAGCCCTGAGTCTATATGGATGAATTTCAACAGAAGTCTTTCCTTCCCTTTGAGATACCCTGAAGAAGACTGGCCATCTCCTCTGCTTGTTCATGAAACAGCTGGATAAGACAATTGTCTGGGTGTCTCTCTCTAACCACAGCACTCTGGGCCCATGACTGTCCTCTCAGTCACTCAAGGAACCACTCCATCAGCATTCGCAGAAAAGAGGCTATGAGAGTGGCTTTCACTTCAGCCCCTTTTTCTGTGAGAAAAGACACTTTCCTTTCAGAGACTGTACAGACAAATGGATCTCTCTGCACTCACTTCCCACTCACCCCACACATACCTCATAAAAATTCCCTGTAACAATATCCTTCAGTAACAAGGATACTTTGTTTTGGTGGTTCTGTCTCATCACATTATGCTAAATGAGAAATGGTTTCACAAAGTTTTGAAAATAATTTTTTATTAGTATGGGCCCTTCCATGAAAAAGATGCAAACTGAGATGCCTCGGGACTTTGAACAACCAGCAAGAACTGCAGAACCAACTTTCTCAAAGCTCCAGGAAAAAAGTCAAAGGATTGTGTTAATAGGGTAAGTGCTAAATCAAGGCAAAGGCTTTTAAAAACAGTAGGATCTCATGATGCCATGGCTGGCCCCTCCCCACCCCTCACCCGCTCAGCACGGTGGTAGCAAACACAGTGTGGATGCCTACTCCCGGTTCTGAAGGGAACAGAGTAAGGCTCGTGTGCAAACTGGGAGTGTGTATTTCTGACCCAATCTGTCTGATGGTGGCCTAAGGGACACACCAGCCCAGAATTTGCCCTAGTTGTGCTGCCTGGGCAAAGGATTGCTACCTATAGGACATACTGTGCAGTGCCTAGGATCACAAGGAAATGGGACATTTGTATCCATGTAAATTGAGGAATTCCAAGAGCCATAGGCACATGTCCAAGAGAAGACCCTGGATTATGTCCCCATCCTACTGCCTCTATTGCATGTTGACTTTTTTATTACACCTTTTGTTCATTCTATTGCCTCAGGTAATTAATGGGCTTTAGAAGGAATCAGCTTCTTCCTCCTTATTCAGATCCTGGGCCCACTGATATGTAAGTTACAGGTTAGGAACAAAATCTTTAAAGCCACCTGTTGAACTTTTTAATGATGTTTTAAATCTTGGACTATCAAGACCAGGGCAAGAGTATACATATAAATTCTCATCTGCCCTCTTTGGTTGTGGAGTAGCCAGGAGCCTAGGAAGAATGACAGAATTGAGAAGAATCTGGGAAAGACCATAATATTAGGGCCTATGTAATTTGTGTAAAAGTTTTATTTCTGTCTCTGGCTTAAACAAATACATGCCTGACTCCAAAGGCAAGGTGGGCATAAAGTGGCAGATAAATTCCTCTAGGATGCTTTGAAGTTATCCTGAGAGCTTGAAGTGGGGGCAGTCATGAGGGAAGTCAAGAAAAAGTGTGAACAACTTTGAAATGAACAACAACAAAAAAATGACTGGGTATCAGGACAGATTGCATAATTTACCAGTAAATATTGTTAATTCATTGCATAAATTACCAAGTGAAAAATGAAAATGGGACACCCTTAGTTCAAAAGTTATTAAGAATCACAAGACAATGACACCAAGATGCTGAGGTCACCTGGAAACCTAAGAGTCCTTGCAGTGGAAGGCTGGAAAAGCCCTGGTGCACCCAGGGCCTATCGGACTCTGTAAAGTCTGTGACTATCACTATTTGCCTGGGCACTTTTGCACCTCTGTAGAGATAGACATGAACTGTCCATAGGAATGCAAGTGGTTCCTACCATAGCACAAACAAACTATGTCCCGTAGAGAATACAATCTCCCTAAACCCAATTCTCATTTAAACTGGTTATAACATCTTACTGTTTCCCTCTTGAATTAATGAGTTAAATAAAATCTCAGCCAGATATTCATTTTATATTTGCATGAGAATCATGGTTTTACCATTTTATAAACCATCCTTTAACAGAAGAAATGAGTTCAAATTGTCATAGCCAGGATGACCGTGCAATTTAGCCTCCAAATTGAGCCACCTGTCAGAATGAAAAGGGACAGTGATTAATGATCACACCAGGACTGTCCCAAACCAGGACACTGACATAATAACCAAACAGACAAATGGCATCATTGGAAAACTGGGCAGGAAACTGCAGGTCCAGTTGGGTGAGTCAAAAGACGGTACAAAAGACACGCTCCTACCTCTGGGCCTTTGCATTGGCTGTTACTTCTGCCTGAAGCACTCTTTCCCCAAATTTCCACATAGTTCACTCTTACTTTCTTCACATTTTTGCTCAAACGTCACCCTCACAGGGAGACCTTCCTCGATCAGACTTTATAAAATTGCAACTCCCCTAGCCCCTTCTCACAGTCCCTATTCCCTTTCCCTGCTTCCTAGTTTTCAACAGCATCTGAAACACCTTATGATTTACTTATTTGTTTACTACCTGTGTCCTCTGTAAGACATAGGCTCCACAATGGAGCTTACAGATTTCCATCTGTTTTTCTCACTGTGTATCCAAAGCACCTAGAACAGTGCCTTTGGCGCAAACATCTAAAGGGCTCACCTGCAGTGAAAGAGGAAAAACAGGGGGTCACACTGGGACCAATGCGGGAAGTATAGGAAGGCAAGTTCAAGTTCAACAGAAGGAAGTACTGAGTTTTCCAAAGACCCTTTCTCCCCCAGCCCTCTAACCTCCTCTTCTACCTCTGGCTTCCACGAGCCCTGGGCTCCAACTGGGAACATCGTGGGTACATTCCTATCTCACACCATTTGCCCTGCTCTTTCCTTGGCCAGGAAAGCCCTCCCCTCTCCCTGCTATTGTAATTCTGACCATACTTCAAGGCCCAACTCAAATGCTGCTGCCTCACTCCCTTGGTCTCCCCTTTGAAATAATCACACTGTTTATACAGCACAAGTGCATACACTGCACTGGCAGCTGTTATGGGCACATGTCTTCTTACTTTAGAAAGAGTGTAATGTTATCTTCATAGACATATATCACAGATAAGTTATATATTATCTTTTATAATTATTCTTCTTTTTCACTCCCACAACACTGTGTACTTTTATTATGATGATACTGGTCCCCATGTATTAAGAGCGGCCATGTGCCAAATGCTGCAATCCTCACATCCATCCTACAACATAGGCACAATAAGGGCCAGAGAGAGGGAGAAACTTAGCCAACGTCACGCAGTGAAGGTCTAATTTGAACTCCAGCTTGCCTGATGCCAAAACAACCAAAAAAAAATTATATACATGTATACATACATATACATATATGTACATAAATAGACCCACACACACATATAATGTATACAGTCTCCCCTTATTGTATCTATCATTCTTTCTAGCATATGGTAAATATTCAATAAAATATGTAAAAATGAACAAATAGATAAATTAATAAATTTCTCATCCTGATGGCTGTATCCGTGACTCCCCTTCCATACCCCACCACCACCACCACCCACCACCCCCGTAAACTTCTGGACAGTTGGAATCAATAAACCGCACTGGGCTCCAGGACTCCATAAGGGATAGAACAGCCACCCGTGCTCACAGGTGAGTATCAAGACTCAGGCAGAGAGAGGCGGGGGCTTGCGGCCCTGGGACGTTGAGGCAGCAGGCGCCCATGATGACCAGCCCAGGTTGCTCGCAGGCACTCTCCCAGGTTTGAGAGAAGAAGACCTCTCTCCTCTTCCCCAGCTGCCACGGCCCTGACCGCTGCCTGACCCCGGGGGTAAGGACCAGGGCTCCCCAAGGGAGGAAGGTTACAGAGCTGTTATCACCAAGAGGCAATAAAGTCATTTCGCAGTAATTAGAATCCTAACCAATTTAAGTCGTTTACAGCTCCCAAAGAATTACATAATGGTTCTTATCACTCCAAGAATTCTGAGATGTTATTTGAAGGGGATCATAAACTAGGAACCTGGTTGGGGTGGAGAACAGAAGAGAGAAGAGAATGAAGAAAGATGGTGGCCCTTGGGATGGGAAAATAGAAAATGTTTAGAGGTCCATAGGCATACCTGCTCCATTCAGCAGATGCGGGAAAGGCAGGCCTCTCCTCCAGGGCCTAATGGGAGAAAAATGTTTTGCCCCTGGAAGGTTCCTAACCAGAGTCATGAAATCTCAAAGCTAGAAGGTTAAAGAAACATCTAAACCAGCATTTCCAAAGTAGAAACCCTCAACATAAGTGGTCCGTGAGATGTTCATGGGTGTTTGATGAAAAGTGTTCCTTGCTCAGATCGGTTGGACAACTGGCAAACTGTGGTTCCCACTTGGAGAATCAGAGCCCATTCCCCATCCAGTAAAGTCTACAGGAAAGAAACCAGTTTAACTTCATGAAAGCCAGTGTTTCTCAGATTTTGACCACTGAGCCTTTTCTTCCCCACAGGGACTCTATCAATAGTACAACAAAGCTTGGGGAAATATGGATCTATTTATCTACATGTCCTTCCCACTCTTGGGCTGAATCTAGACTGATTCTCTTCCAGGATACCACATGCCCCCTGGTTAGGACAGGTATTTGCACTGACCAGTGAGCAGTCAGCCATCTGCAGATTCTTTGAGGATGACTCCCATTTTTATGTCTTAATTGAAAGGATCTGTGAAGGGGGGAAAGAAAGGACAAAGGGAACCCTTTGACAAACCAGAAATGGGGCCACAAAATGAAAAGGAGTTGAAGCTCAACTCCAAAGTTGGTGGCAAGAGACTTATTCTGTGTGGGCCAATGGGAAATAACTGCTATAGTAAAAGAAGGGACTTTCTAACAGTCAAAACTGCAGGCAGCAGAACCCACCATGGGGCAGACTGTCTAGGAGGGAATGAGCTACCTGACAGTGTGTGTATGAGCCCAGGCTGAACAGCTGCTTTAGGAGTGTTATTCAGTCAATAAGTAAATATTTATTGAGAATCTATACTGATCAAAGCATTATTCGAAGGTGAAAAAACAATGATGAGCAAGTCAGATAAATCTCCTGCTCTGTTAGAGTTTTATATTCTAGAGGGGTGGGGAGACAGATAGGAAACATAAAAAAAAATAAACACACACAATAGTCTTCTAAGAATATAAAGAATTTAAATCAGGTGATACAATAGTAATGAAAGAAAGGCTAATTTGATTAGGGTGTCGAGGTAAGGTTTCTATGGGGTCAAAACACAGGAGCTGAGACCTAAGTGATGGGAAGAAGTCAGCCAGGAGAAGATGTAGAGGCAGTGTGACCCAGGCATGCAGTTCAGCAAGTGCAAAGATTCTGAAGTGGAAATCACACGGGCATGTTCAAAGAATAGAAAGACCAAAGTTGAGCAGAGTGAGTGAGAGATCACTATAAATGAGGGTGGAAAGGTAAAGCATATTCTGGCATCCAGTGGCCTGGACCAACCTCATGCACCCTTCGGGCTCTGGGGTTCTGAATATTCATGATGCTTCCCAGATTGAGCGTCATGAGGTCCCTGATAAATCACATCATCTGTGATTTTAAGCTCAGGCCCCATGTTCTTCATCTGACAGCTGGAAGTCATAAATCTACTTTGCAAAGATGCTGCATAGATACATGCCTAGATATTAACACAAGTAATACTCAAAACAGTCCTATGTGGCAGACACCATTGTTTTTCCTATGTTATAGGAGAGAAACTGAGGCACGGAGCATTGCTAGGCATAACTAGTCCCTAGTAGAGGCTAAGTGCCTCATAGCTACTGTATACTTAGATTCAGAAGTCCCGAGGGGATGTGAAGAAAATATTTTCTATGTTCCTTGCCCTCCACCATCCCACCTTCAGAGTTCTCAATTGGGGGCTTCTGCACAGCTTTGCAGATCTCAGTAGGGAATCATTCAACTGAAATATATGACACTGGTGGACAGAACCCACCTCCAAAGCATGAAGACAATCAAGAGTCTTGCAGTCAAAGGACAAGGGTATGTACTAGAGGCATACTGATGAACAGTGTATAATGGAGGCAACTAATATTTATGTAGCCTTTACTTTCTGCTTCATGTTACAATCATGGGAGGTTAGAATTATAATCCCCATTATATAGACAGCAGAAAATGAGGCTCAAGTGAAAGTCTACCATCACCATAGTAAGAACTAAAGCTGCAAACAAAAGGAATTCTTTCCTCCAACTCTACAGCATGCTGACTCCCGGGGGACTTGAGGCAAGGAAATTCTAATCTTCAAGAGATTATTTCCTTCAAGGAGCATTTATTGGAACTGGAATCGAATACATCCAGATATAATATGCCTTGGCTTGGCCATGACAACCAAACAGTGTACTTAGACTTAACTGTGACTTAACAGAGGGAGAAATAAGTATGTTTTCCCTCCTGTGTTAACAGAAAAAGAAAAGGCTACTTTTATTTTTATTACAAAAATATAATTTATGCAAATTTACCATGTAAAAAGGTTTTAAAAGGATTCTGAGGAAAATAACTCATAAAGCAAACAAGAGTGTATTTGAATATCTTTTTTTCATTTAACTTTAAATGTAATCAATTTATTCAAAATGCTGACATTTTTTAAGCTGCTGGATTATGCTGTATCCTCATTATACACCCACAACTTGTAGGCATGTGCATCTGTATTTTCACTGACCTCTAACTAAAATGTAGCATTTCCTTCCATTATGATTACAGTCAACAAGTTACACAGTAGTAATTCACACTACCTATGACTTTGTCACCACAGATATTTTCATGTCTCTTTACAGTTCTTGCAGCTGTCTCAAAATATTTAATGTGTAAATAAAGAAGCACACACATTATGGTATTACAAATGTTTTGTTTAATTTGATAACCAGATTTTTATGTAATTGATACCCTTTAAAATTTTATTTTATGAATTTGAAAGTATTATTCAGAGAAAGGACCCACAGGCTTCCCCAGACTGACACAAGATTCCATGGTGCCAAAAGATGTAGGAAGCCCACCCCACAGAATCGGCCCTGCACCCCCTGGAGACCCCAGAATCCTGTTATAAAGCTTCCAGGCGAATCAGAGGCCCAATACTACGAGCCCTTCCTACCCTCCCACCTCCCCACTGCCTGCATCATTCAGGCTGAAAGAAATGACAATTGCACTGTGTTTACTCACTTACTATTTGTAGCATTAGCCCCTGAAATTAATTTTCCCCAATTAGAGTTTCTCTGCCCATTTAGCTTTTTTGAGAAGTGAGGCCCCTTAGAGGAAGGCCTTCTATAGCTCCAATGTGGATAAACTGAAAATTTACACCCAAAGCAAAGATCTGGCTTCATCTGCAGTGAGTTCCACAGTGGTAACGAGTGTAGTTCATAGACTCTCTCCGATGCAAACCTTTTTCAATAGATGGGACCGAATTTCCCTCCATCCCAGCAGAAAATGCTGCCAAAGACATGTTCAACAAGTTTAAACTGGGAATTACAGTTTTTCCATCACAGCTCATGAACACTTGCCTCCTTCCCTGCCCCTGGCCTGTGAGCACACTGTCCTCCAGGAAAATTTTGGGTGAGGTTTTTACCTGCTTGATGCTCACCAAGCAATGAAGAGCCACACATTCCAGGTCCTATCTGGATGCAACCACTTGGCAGTTTTGCTCTCTGTGTCACCAGCTCTGGTTTATTGCCCAGGTGATTTCCCAAGACCTCTGGGAAAATGCTTCCCGGGACAGAGGCAAGAAGCCCCAAGCAATGCAGAGCTCCTGGACTCTGTCCCAGCCTTCCTCGCCTGCTGGATGGGTTCTGGATTGCCACCCCACCCCCACCTCACCCCCGGGCCTCAGGGTCCCCACCTAGAGAATAGAAGGGGAGATTGAACCCTTTTTGAGTACCACATCAAAGGCACTCAACCTAGGAGTTACCACCCACAACCAGCTCTGCCTGGTCTTATTGTTGGCTTTGCTTGGCCAGACAGGCAGCCCCATGCAGGCTCCAGAACCTATAGGGTCCACCCAGGCTTCCAATCACTTACTGTAAAGGAGCCCCCTCTGTAAGGGCAAAATGTCCAGGAAACTCAGCCAACAAGGCCACGAAGGGTGGGGGGGTGATAAGTTTGCTCAGTGACAGACTGTGACAGTGTCCAGAAGCCTCAACGTTCCTCACCAACACATCTGCTCTGCAGGTGCCAGCCAGGTGAGGAGGTGGGGCCAGGGAGCCCTCTGAGAAGCACAGGGACAGAGAAGTGCTTCCCCAGGAGGCCCCTGGGATGCAGCACGCTCCAGGGCCCCTGGAAATTGCCCTCAGCGATAACTCGTGCTGCAAGGCAGAGAGGTGAAGGGCTTTGCCCGGGTCACACAGTAATGCCAGGAGGAGAATAGTTCCATCCTCCTTTTTCCCCTTGCATGTATTTTATTGCATTTTTTTTTTAATTACCAAAGGACTACGTTTGTTGTAGTGACTCAAACAGCACAAAAGCGATGTATAAAGGTGAATTTCTAATCTCCTCTTCCTCAGCCCCCAGCCCCACTCCCTGACCAGCCCTCCCAGGTGAATACATGCTTATCCCAGGCCTGTGCAGAGGCTGAGGACAAACTATGTCCCTTTCCCCGGCTGGCCTCTAAAGGGCACACGAGAGGAGCTGGTCCACCAGACCGAGAAGAGCTGCCATGCCTGCTGGGTTCCAGACGCCTCTCCTCTCAGCCCCACCACCCTGGAAGAGAAAGGCCTGGCTGTCAATCTTTGTTCCTCTAAAGTGGATTCCAGTGGAGATTTTAGAAAAGGAGCTTAAGAATAAGGCTCAGCACTGACTGTACACTTTGGATGGACTGTATAGGTGTGTCAATAAAACTATTTAAAAAGAAAAAAGAGCAAAGTTCTGGGCATGCCACATGGAAAGGCATCCCTTCCTGGTCACCTGCCCCAACCAACTCCAGCTTCCCTTATCTTAAGCCTCCTGCTCAGTTTCCTTGTGGGGTAGATTGAATCCAGTAGCCCTCAGAAGATATGTTCTTAATCTGAATCCACATTCCCATGGGTATGGACCCACTTACAAATACGATCTTTTCTTTTTTTAAAAAAAAAAGCAGCTTTACTGAGATAAATTCCCGTACCATACAGCCCATCTAAAGGGATGTACAATCAACGTCTTCTAGTATATTCATAGTTGTGCATTCATCACCACAATCAATTCTAGAACATTTTCACCCTGAAGTGGATTCGCTATTGTGCTGGCTTGAAAGTATGTATGTCCCCTAAAAAAGCCATGTTGTAATTTAAATTCCATTTCATAAAGGCAGAATAATCCCTATTCAATAGTGTATGTTTGAAACTGTAATTAGATCTCCCTGGAGATGTGATATAATCGAGAGTGGTTGTTAAACTGGATTAGGTGACAACATGTTTCCAGCCATTTGGGTGGGTCTTGATTAGTTTCTGGAGTCCTACAAAAGAGGAAACATTTTGGAGAATGAGAGAGTCAGAGAGAGCAGAGCAGAACGACAGAGCCACAAGAAGCAGAGTCCGCCAGCCAGCGACCTTTGGAAATGAAGAAGGAAAATACCTCCTGGGGAGCTTCATGAAACAGGAAGCCAGGAGAGAAAGCTAGCAGATGAAGTCGTGTTCGCCATGTGCCCTTCCAGCTGAGAGAGAAGCCCTGACTGTGTTTGCCATGTGCCTTTCCAGATGAGAGAGAAACCCTGAACTTCATCGGCCTTCTTGAACCAAGGTATCTTTCCCTGGATGCCTTTGATTGGACATTTCTATAGACTTGTTTTAATTGGGACATTTTCTTGGCCTTTAGAACTGTAAACTAGCAGCCTATTAAATTCCCCTTTTTAAAAGGCATTCTGTTTCTGGTATATTGCATTCCAGCAGCTAGCAAACTAGAACAGCTATGTTACACAGTCCCATGTTTCATCCTCTGGCTTCCTTGTAGTGATTTGCATGACCCTAAATTTTCCCTTTCACCCACAAACGACACCACATGTCACCACTGTTAATTATACTCGCTATAATTTACAACCAACCTGATTACACATGCCGCACAAATTAAGCATCAGCTCCCCATGCTCTGCCCTCCTTCTACCTTCTGGTGACCTATGTTCTAGATATCAGCACCATGAGTTTGCTAGTTACATTTAGTTCATATCAGTGGCATAATACAATACTTGTCCTTTTGTGCTAATTTATTTCACTCAACATAATATCCTCAAGGTTCATCCATGTAGTCACATGTGCCATGACTTCATTTCTTCTGATGGCTGCATAATACTCCATCGTGTGCACATATCACATTTTGCTTATCCATTCATCGGTTATGAGCACCTGCCTGATAAATAAGACCATTTGAAGGTGCTATTTTTAGTTAAGGTGGGGCCCAACTAAATCAGGGTGGATCTTAATCCATATTTCTGGAGTCCTTTATAGGCAGAAGAAATTAGGACACAGAGAAGGTCCCACAGGAAAAGCCAGAAGTCAGCAGAAACCTGAAAAGCAGACCCAAGGAGAGAGAGAGAGAGAGATGGCCATGTGGCAGGAGACAGAGATGCCAGCCAAGAATCCCAAGGATGGCAGCAAACCAGCACCAGAATTCTACAAACTTTGGGGAGAAAGCATAGCCTTGCTGGTGCCTGGCTTTTGGACTTCTGACCCCTGAAACCATGAGACAATAAGTGCTTGTTGCTTAAGCTAACCCATTGATATTTGCCATAGCAACCCAGCAAACCAAGACAGCTTGATTCCAGAATCACCTCCTTAGTCCAGTCTCCACAGCATTTCCTGAGGGCACCTCCCAAAACAATTCTGTGGAAAATACTTCAGTACCTTGCTCCCCCAGACATCTCCAGACCCCCAGGCTTTTGTGATCTGCCCCCAAGACACCTCCCCAATCTCGTCTTCAGATGAGCCTCCCAAACGTTTTGTCCTAGCCACTTGAAATCACTTGCAGTTCCTGAAATAGATCACACTTTTTTAACTAAACTTTTTATTTTAGGGTAATTGTAGATTCACGTGTAGTTGTAAGAAATGACACAGAGAGAGCTCATGTATGCTTTACCCCATTTTCTCCAATGGTAACATGTTGCAAACTCCAGTACAATATCCCAAACAGGGTATTAATATCGATACAGTCAAGATGTAAAACATTTCCAATCATTCAAGCGTCTCTCACGTTGCCCTTTTATAACCACATCTTCTCTCCTACCCACACCCCATCCTTTACCCCTGGCAACCACTAATCTGTTCTCCACGTCTACAATTTTGTCTTTTCAATAATTTGTATAAATGGAATCAAACAGTATGCAAACTTCTGAGAATGGTTTTGTTAGATCAACATAATTCTCTGGAGATTCTCGCAAGTGATAGTGTCTGTCAATAGTTCTCGCCTTTTGATTGATGAGTACAGTTCTATGGCACAGGTGTACCACACTTTGTTTGACTATTCCCCCACGAAGAACAACTGGGTCATTTCCAGTTTGGGGCTTTTATGGATATGGATGCCATAAATATTTGAATACAGGTTTCTGTGTGAATATAAGACCTAATTTCCCTGGGATGAATGCCCAGGAGTGTAATTGCTGGGTCCTATGGTGGTTGCATGCTTTGATATTTTGTTTTGTTTTGCTTTCGAGAAACTACCAAACAGTTTTCTAGAACAGCCGCACTATTTTCCATTCCCACCTGCAATGTAGGAGTGATCCAATTTCTCCTCATCCTCCCCAACATTTGGTGTGTCGCTACTTTTTTTAATGGTTAAAATTGCAAATTTTATTACATATAGTGTGTATATATACATATATGTATATATATTGTTTTGTTACAAGTATAACACCAACAAAACAAAATGGAGGTTTGCCTGATTCCAGGCTACAAACTGAGTCCTCGTACTCCTTTGACAAGGGACATGATAGGCATATGCTCTTCCTGTCACTCATTATTAGGGTGAATCTCCAAAATCAGGGTGACCTGGTCAAAGAGTGTGTGTATTCTTGGGCACTCTGCTGAGATGAGTTGGCATCTGCCTAGCAAAGTGATCTCATGAGCTTCTCCTTAAGTATGTTCCTTGTCTTTTTGTTCCTCACAAAGGAGATCCAGATTTAATTTTGTTCATTCTGTGGTTGCACTAACTTTGACGGAGGAAATCTTGGCTCCTGCTATGGAGAACCTCCTCAAGACTCTTGGGCAACAATCAAGTCAGCAAAGAGTCATGATGCTCAGCTGCTCCTGGGTTTTGTAGGACAGCATTTCCTGTGGGGCAGGGGCACGTGGGGAAAGAAAATTACTGTCCCAGACTTTTACAGAACTTGGGATGTAGCAGGAAAGACATGGCTTAGAGTTACGAGTTTAGTCATCCTTCTGAAGCGTGACCTACTTTTTATTTTAGCATTCTGATAGGTATAGTGTAAAACCTCATTGTGGTTTAAATTTGCATTTGCCTAATAGCTAATGATGTTGAACATCTTTTCAAGTGCTTGTTTGTTATCTGTATATCTTTTTCACTGAAACATATGTTCATGTCTTTGCCCATATTCTAATTGGATCGTTGGCTTTTTACTGGTGAGTTTTAAGAGTTCTTTATATATTCTAGAACCTGGTCCTTTGCCAGTTATGCAGTTTGCAAATATATTCTCCCACTCTTGTCTTTTCATCCTCTTAGCAGGGTTTTTCACAGTGCAACAGTTATTATTTTGATAAAGTCCAATTTATCAATTTATCAATTTTCCTTTTAAGGATCCTGTTTTTGGTGACAAGTCAAAAACTATACACCCCAAATATTTCATTTTCTTCCATGTTTTTTCCTGAAAGTTTTATACTTTTACATTTAAGATCATGATATCCATTTTAAGTTAATGTTTACATAAGGTATAAGACTTAGGTGGAGGTTTGTTTTGTTTTGTTTTGTTTTTGTTTGTCTATAGATATCCAGTTGCTCCAGGACTGTTTGATGAAATTACTATCTTTCCTTTATTGAACTGCTTTTGTCCCTTTGTAAAAAAAAAAAAAAAAAAAAAACTCTTGGACACATTTGTTATTTTTTTCTGGGTTCTATATTGTTTCATTGATTTATGTGTTTATCCCCCCACCAATAGTACACATTCTTTACTGTAACTAAGTAATATCTTGAAATCATGTAGACTGATTCTTTTTTCCTCAAGATATTTTTGCTATTTTGCTCTTTGCCTTTGCCTTTTTATATAAATTTTATAATAATCTTCTCTACGTCTTCAAAAATCTTGCTGATGTTTTAGTAGGGATTGCATTAAATGTGTGTATCAATTTGGGAAGAATTGATGCATTTACTATGCTGTAAATATAGTAATTTACAATATTATAAATGCATTATGTCTTTCAATTTATTAATATCTTCTTTGATTTCTTTCATCATTGTGTACATTTTAGCATATGTATCTTATACAAGTTTAGTTGCATTTATACCTAGGTGGGGTTTTTTTGGTGATTGCAAATGACATTGTGTTTTTAATTTTAATGTTCATCTGTTCATCACTATTATATAAAATTACAATGAATTTTGGCATGTTTATCTCATATTCTGCAACCTTGCTGAACTCACATATTAGTTTTAGGAGTTTTTTTTATTTCCTTGGGATTTTCTGTCATTTGTAAATATGGGCAGTTTTATTTCTTCCTTTATGATCTGTATACCTTTTATTTCCTTTTCTTGCCTTATTGCACTGGCAAAACATTTCAGCACTATGCTAAATGAAAGTGGTAAAACCACACATTCCAGCCTTATTCCTGATTTTACAGAGAAAACAGCCCATTTTCACATTAAGTGTAACATTAGCGATCAGTTTTGTTGTAGATGCTATTTATCAAGTTGACAAAGTTTTCCTCTATCCCTACTTTCTGAGAGTTTTTATCATAAATGTATATTGAAACTTATCAAATACTTTTTCGGCATTGGTAGGTGTGATAATATGATTTTTCTTCTTTAGCTTATTAACATATTCAATTACATTGACTTTCAAGTATTGAACTAGCTTGCATCCCTAGAATAAACTCCACTTAGTCATTGTGTATAATTTATTTTATATATTGCCAAATTATATTTACTAATATTTTGTTAAGAATGTTTGCTTCTACATTCCCAAAGTATATTGGTTTGTAGTTTTGCTTTGTTTTGTTTTCTGTACTATCTTCATTTTTAGTATCAGAGTATTACTATCTTCGTGATTTGATTTGACAAGTATTCTCTCCTCTTCAGCTTCCTGGAAAAGATTTTGTAGAATTTGGGCTGATTCTGTTTTAAACATTTTGTAGGTTTCTCCAGTGAAACCATATAGGCCTAGAGTTTTCATTTTGTGGGTTTTTAAATAATAAATTCAATTTCCTTAATAGTTATAAGGTTAATGAAATTATCTATTTCATACTAAGTGAGTTGTTGTAGTTTATATTTTTTCAAAGAATTAGTTCATTTAGTTGATGTTGTCAATTTATTTGTATAGAATTGTTCATAGCATTCCCTTACTATCCTTTGATGTCTGCAAAGTCTATAGTAAAATCCCCTATTTCATTCTTGATAATGGGCATCTGTCTTCTATTTTTCCCTTATCATTCTTGCTAGAAGTTCATTAATTTTGTTGGTCTTTTTAAAGAACCAGGTCTTTTTTTCATTGATCTTCTCTATTGTTTTATGGTTTCAATTTCACTTATTACTGCTCTTATCTTTGTTATTTCTTCCCTTCTACCTGTGTTGGTTTATTTTGCTCTTCTGTTTCTAAGTTGTAGGTTCTAAGAAGCCCAGATTCTTAATTTGAGACTTTTCCTCTTTTATAAAATAAGCATTCAGTGTTATAAATTTCCCTTTCAGCACTGCTTTCCTACAAATTTTGACATTGTACTTTCATTTTCATTCAGTTCAATATATTTTTACTTCCCAAGAGACATCCTCTTTGATCTAAATATGTTGATTAGCTCCTGCTGGTTGATGATGTATTGAGTTCTTCTGTATCCTTGTTGATCTTCTAATTGTTCTATCAATTATTGAGAGAGTAGTGTTGAGTGCACCAACAATAAGCATTGATTTGTCTATTTCTTCTTTCAGTTGTGTCAGTTTGTGCTTTAGATATTTTGCATCCCTGTTGTTTGCTGCAAACACGTTTAGGATTGCTATGTCTTCTTGGTGAGCTAGCACTCTATCATTATAGAAGATACTTCTCTGCCTGTGGCAATTGTCTTTTTTCTGAAGTCTCTATCATCTAATATCAATATCACCACTTTTGCTTTCTTTTGATTATGTTTGCATAACATGTGCTTTTCCATCCTTTTACTTTCAACCTGCCTATACCATTATATTTGAAGTTAGTCTCTTGTAGATAGCATATAGTTCAGTTAATGTTTTTAATCAACTCTACCAATTTCTATTTTTAATACCTATACTTAGACCATTACAGTTAATATAATTACTGCTAATTAGAGATTGAGGCTGCTATTTGTGATTGACATTTTCTGTTTGTTCTCTCTTTCATTTCTCTGTTATTCACTTTCCTATCTTCTTGTAGGTTACTTGAACATTTTTTAGAATTCCTTTTTTATCTATCTATTTATAGATAAAGGATTCATTTTTAATGAACCTCCCTATAAAGCATTTTAGTGGTTGCTCTAGGTATAACATTATGCTACATGACTTATCACAGTCTGCTTGTGTTGTCACTTAACCAGTTCAAATGACACTGCCTACTTTTATACCTCTTCTACGTCCCCCATTTATAATTGCCTTAAAAATTTCTTATATAAACATTTAGAATCACATCAACAGTATAACAATTCTGCTTCAACCATGAAATATAATTTAGAAAACTAAAGAGAAGGAAATTCTATTAAATTTATCTGTATATGTTCTTACCATGTGCCCTCTTCCTTCCTTAGGTGCCAAGAGCCTCTCTTTTATCTTTTCATTTCGGTTTAGAGAAAATCTTCTAATTATTTTTAAGAATAGGTATGCTAGTGTCTTGACAGTCCCTTCATTCTTGAAGGATATTTTCATAAATATAAGACTCCAGATTGACATTTCTCTTATTTCAGCATCTGAAAAAATATTATATCACTTCCTTCAGACCCATGGCTTCTCATCAACATTTGCTCTCCTTCAAATTGTTTTTCCTTTTATAAGCAAGGTATAGTGTTTTTCTGTGTGCTTTGAAGACATCATTGTCTTGAGAGTTTTCAGAAGTTTCATTATGATGCATGTTGGCATGAATCTCTTTGGGTTTATCGTGTTTGGGGTTTGTCCAGTTTGCTAAATTTGTAGATTTATGTCTTTCACCATGTTTAGGAGGTTTTCAGCCCTTATTTCTTCAAGTACTTTTTCAGCCCCACCCTGTTTCTCTTCTCTTTCCTGGACTCCAATGACATTAATCTAGACTTTTGTTTCTAGGACATAAAGTAGACATACCTTTCCTCTCACCTAGTCCTCTCACTAAGTACAACTTAAGTACAACGCTGACTATGATGTAAAACAAACATAAGAGATTCTGAAAGGTAGAAAGAAAAAGGATGTATAAAACAAACATTAAAGACTCGAAAAGGTAGAAAGAAAAATGCAGACAGGCTAGGGGATCTCAAGACATAGGAAGCAACATGGTGGTGAGTTTCCTAGGTTTTCTTTTTACTGCATATACCCCAAATTTGGAGCAAAAGAAGTTGGCAACCCAGAAATGCCAAGACAAATGAAAAATTAAAAAGTTCTAACAAAAGCTAGACTCTCCCTAGCCAAGGACCAGGAAAGGGGCATCCCAGCAAGACAAAAATCTTTTGAACAATAACAGCTCTACTACAGCTAAACACCACAGATAAAACTGTGGTCCCAACCTCACCTAAATCAGCAGAGATCGAAAGGGGAGTCCAGGCTTCCACTCTCATCAGTCTGCCTTGAGGCACCCCAACACCCTTGCTAGGCTGCTGTCTGAGAAGGCCAAGTAAGGAGGCAGGAAGTTCATTCCCACTGGCCAGTAGCAAGTCCCTTACCCCGCAGTGTCAGTGGGGACCATGTGGTACCCTAGACTTCCACCCTCATCCAGCAGTAGGCAGGTCTCCTCCCATCCCCTGGGAGGCCTGTCAGAAGAGGCCTGGAAGAGAGCTGGAATTTTATCATTGCACAATGGTGGTGAGGCCATCGCTGGAAGAGGCATGAGGAGGGCTGAGGCTCCCACTTCCTCCCAGCAGTAAGAAGAAGTTCTCTGCTCAAATGTCAATGGAGGACCAGAAGGCTAACCTGAACTTCTACCTCCACCCAGAAATAATGAGTCTGTGCCACACTTTCTCTTGCAGAATCAGAGTCACTAACAGCCAGCTAAAAAGAAGGCTTAAATAAGATCAAGAGTATCAGGACATAACGCAAAAATGGCCAGGAGGTTTTCATTGAAAATCTCTTGTCATATGAACAATTAGGAAGAAGGAGAACCATGTTTATGGAGAGGAGAAGCCACTTGACCAAAGTCAAAGGGCCGTAAATGGCAAAGCCAGGCCGGGAGTTCTTCAGGACCATTTATTTCCAAAGCCCTCACTCTTTTCAATATAAACATTTTCTAAATTGTGAAAATGGATTCAGGACAAAAAATCGAAGACAGCAAAGGAGGTCTCATCCCGCAGGTCTGCAGGGGTTTGAATCCATCAAGTATGATGAGTGACGTGTCCAGATTTCAGAATCACTAGTCCTGGGCTTGTGTCCCACCTCTACCACCACTTCCCATCTGTGCAACCTTGAGCCAATCTTTTGCTTTTATAAAGCCCAGTGACCTCATCTATAAAATGAGAATGATAAGAGATCTGACCTGAGAGTTATCATGTTAACGTAATAAAGCAATGTTTGTAGGTAACTTAGCATTGTCCCTGGCCCCCACAAACACCCAATTAGAGGAACTGAAAATTATTGTGCTAAGCTCCAACGTGCCCAGACTTTGCTGCAGTCTGAGATTCTAAGGTATGATATATAATCTTCAGGAAATGTGGCATCTGATCAGGGAAACAGGACACATTGACAACAAATAGTCAATTCCAAGGAAATGGCCTAAAGGAGTAGCAAAAGAAATCCTGGGTAAAGGGGTCCATTCAGTAAAGGATGAGGAGAGCAAATGCTTTAAGGGGTCAGAAAAGGTTTCATAAAAGTCAGATTCCTCACTGCTGTGACAGAGAGAGAGAAGCAGACAGATAGACACAGAAACAGAGGGCTGGCTTTCCAAGAGAGGAGAACAGCATGAGCAAAATCCCGGAAGCAGGAAGAGAAGCCTGGGGGGCAGGGTGCAGAGTTACAGGGAGACCTTGACTACAATGGAGCCTTGGGAAGCATTGGTGGTGAAATCCCAAGAATGCTGATTCTCCAGGTTTAGGTCCTGCCTTGAAAATTCCATAATGATGCAGTCAGGCTCGGGACAAAGTTGTGTTCTTATCCAGCACTAGAATTGCATTCCCAGCACTAAAGCAAAGTTCAGTTTTGACCGTCCAGTGGCCTTCAGGAATGAGACGTTCATTCACTCAGCAACACTTACAGTGCAGCTACTATGTGCCAGACACAGCGGTGATACCAGGCACCGGTTAACAGAAGGCAGACACCGGAATGATCTCACGGGTAAAAAACACAGGCTCTCTGAGGGTATAGGAGGGGAAAGCACACTGGCCCTGGAACTTCTAAAAGAGCCTGGGTTTGACACTCTGATCTGCTACCCAGAACCTAGGCAAATCTGGGCAGGTCATCAGGGTCTTTCCTGTGCATAGGGTTAATCATAGTCCCACCTGCTCTGAGGATATGTGCACTAGTCCTCAGAAGGGAAGCTGGCATGTGGGAAAAGTATGATTATCCTAGGGAGCCCCAGAAATCAGCGTTGGGAGGGTGGGGAGCAGGGGGACCTGGACCAGTAGTAGTTAAATCCTTGACCTTTGGGTCAGACTATCAGGGTAGGGATTGAGTTCTTGTTCTGTTCCCTGGTGGGTGAACACAAAAAAATAATGAAACTCCTCCAGAGCTCAGTTTCCTCAACTGTAGAAGAGACATTATCCTCCAGAACTCATGGAGTGCTTGAGAGACATCATTGAGAACATGTGTGGAAAATACTTAGCACAGAGCCTGGCCCAGAGGAGCTGTTTGATAAATGGCAGCAGTTATCAATATAATTCTTATCAATAGACAAATGGGCAAGGGAGGTAGGTTTCAGCTCAGCGTAATCTGGGTGCAATCCCGCCTGCAGCAGTGGCAGTGGCCTGCCCCAGCCTGGGTTCCAGAGCTTGCAATGGTCACCACCTGCACAGCGTCCTCCTGCGTCCACACCCTTTTCCAAACACCTGCCCCCCATCCCCACAAGCTGGCTGAAGGGATTTGTCTCCTGTGAACCCTCTCTCAACAGCCCCTTGTCCCTCCATTTTCCTCCCAGGACAAGGCCTCTAGATTCCTCTCTCTCCAGGTCATTCTCCCCCAGCCCCTCCCAAGACTTTGTGCAAATAGCCAGGCCATTTCTTTGGCCCCAGGGAAGAGAAAGTTCAGGAGCTCAGGACTGAGGACCAGAACGAGAGCAAGGATACAAATCACTCTCATGTGACTTGGTGGGCCCAAGTTCTTGGGGGAAATTATTGTTTAATCCACATGGCAACCCTTTGGCGTATGGCAATTGGATGAGGCTCCAATGCATATTAGTTGAACAGGACATTCTCATTTTCCTAATTTTACAGTTGAGGAAAGGGCCCCAAACCACACAGATAGTGACAAATGCAGTATCCTAACCCAGGTTCCTCTGGTTACAAAGCTCTCTCTCTCCTCTCTCTTTCTCTCTGTCCACACACACAACACACTTAACCCTTGGTCCAAGAAGAAATGAATCCCTCTAGCTCTGTCCTGGATGCCCCTGCTGACCTCTCCAAGGGCTCCTGGGATTAGGAGCTTCCTGGGTTTGGTGGGCGTAGGTGGAGGGAGGGAGAAATTGCACCAGCTGCTGCTCCAGGCTCATGCAGCCAGTGGCAGCCTGCTACCAAATGCAACTTCTTTTATGACAGGAAAATCCTCGTCCTCTCAAATGGTTCACTCAAGGAGGTGTCTTTAAAAGAGTACTATAGAACTCTGAACGTCATGAAGAGTAGATAAAACTAAAGTAGGTCTGAGGGACTGCAAAATAAACAGGGAAGACTCTCAGGCAGGGAGCTTGAGTGGGAGGGGAGAAGTATTAGATTACTCAAGCTAGGAGAATTCCAGGACCCGATCCCAGATGTGCTCAGCTGGCAGTAGCCTGCCTCCGATTCAGGCAGATGCCTGAGGCGCTGATGGAGAGATGGGGAGGCCACAGACTGGAGCCTAAGTTCCAAATCTGCATGGCTGGCCCTGGGAACTTTCAACAGTTCCTCTAAAATATATAATAGATATAAATGTAGTCGTTCTGCATTTATTAGCACAAATACATTTATAAGGCTTGTTGTGAAGATTGAGGGGGAAAATAGGAAATTAGAACACACTTTGTCAATTGCAGAGCATTTCACATGTTTGGGAGAGCTGCTGGGACTGGCAGAATTTTCCACCACCGCCACCATTTCCCCTTCTCTGGACTGACCCCTGGGTGAGAGCAGTACTGACCTAACCACTTTCCATCCTGACCTTGAGAAGCTGTCCCAGTGTCACATGGCTTCAAAGCCCTCTCTTCCACTCAGTGCTGCTGTGGACGAGTCACTGACCCTCGGTTTCCTCATCTATAAAATGAAGGAGTGGGCTGTGGCTTGGAGCCCAGATCCTAGCCTCATATTCTCTGGGGTCTAGAGCAGTTTGAGCAAACAGTCTGTTCAGGGCCAGACAGGAAATATTTTAGGCTTTGTGGACCACATGGCCTTTGTAGCAACTATTTTATTATTGTGCCGGAATTCAAAAAGCCAGAGACAATACATAAATGAATGGGTGTGAGTATGTCCTAATAAAACCTTATTTACAAAAATAGTCAGGAGGCCAGATTTGGCCCATGGGCCATCATTTCCTAAGCCTTCCCCTAAAGGACTTCCAAAATATGGCTGGACTCCTGTGGTGGGAAAGGGGATTTGAATACTTGAGTGCCTTCCTTCTTCAGACTGAGCTCCTAGGTAGATGATGTAGGGCAGGTCCTTCTACCTCTCTGGGCCACATTTTCCCCATGTGCATATGCATTGATTATAGGCCTCCTCTGACAGGTACAGCAGCCGGTGGGGTGTCTTTGCACCCCAAGCATTGCTGCAAGACTCTGCCTTCCATGGAGGTAGAAACTGCAACTCATAGAAGTTAAGCAACTTGTCTGAGGTCACAGGGCTAGAAACTGTCCAGACTGGAACTCTAATTTGGTTCTTTGGGCTCTAGAGGCCAGAGCTTGTGCCTCTACCCCTCACAGGCAGGGATGAATCTGAGGACCCTGCAGGTCCACCTCTCTGAGTACTGGGAAAGTGAAGAGCCCCACAAGAAAGAGGAGAAAGATGACAAAGGAAAGATCACCTTTTAGGACCCAACAGTGGTGTGGCAGGCAATGATCTCAGTTAAGGAGGTATTGTCCTCCCTGTGAACAGAGAAGGAAACAGGCCCGGAAAGGTGGAGGGTCTCACCCACGTCAAAGAGGCAGTAAAAAGCAAGTCAGGCCAGGAACCCAGGCCTGTCGGACATCACTTGGCAGAGCTCGGCTGACTTCTTTACATGTGCTCCGCTCTGAAGGGCAGGAGCCAGAGAAGACCTCTTCCCTCAGGTGACCCACAGATTAGAGACCCAGAAGATGGGTCTCCAGTCATTTTTGGGGTACCACCCAAGCCCACAGGTGTTCATTGGTCTAAGCTGAGACCCATCAACAATGCCACCCCCCTTCCACATCCTCCCTTATTCAGAACAGAGAAGGCTCTGGAGCTGGGGCACCAGATGGTTTCAGGGCCCAGGCAGTGTTATCAGTGGCCCAGGAAACGCCTGAAGTCCTGAACTTCTGAACTCTTCGCTCACCTCTACCTGAACCCAATGTAATGGCCTCTTTGCTGTTATTACTTTATAGCCTTGACCATAAATTCTTTCCTGATCCCACTTTATGGCTGCAGGATAAAAACATATGCTGGGGGTGTAGCTGTTGTGGAGAGCACCCAGCTTAGAAAGTGGTGCTGATCAAGGCCAGGAGGGATGGCGCTCAGTGGCTTCAAGGCACAGCATCCCCGGCTTCCACAGATGGAATCCCTCCCAGGTCCCGGGAAGGACAGGCTGGCCCATACCCCAGTCAAAGCCCCAGTTCGGGGGATTTCAGGGGCCCTGAAAGCAGAGAAGTCCCAAAAATGCACCAAGCATTTGCAGGGTCTGCAGCACATTCAAAGCCATTGTTCTCTGCATCCTCAGGATGACATTGAGAAATAGGCCAGGTTTCAGACTGTCCTTATTCGATGGATGAGTGTACTGGGCCCCAGAGAGATGGAATGTCCAAGGCCACACACGCAGCCCAGTCAGGGCTAGAAATCAGGTCCCATTTTCCTTCACTGTTCACTTTCACACAATAAACTCTTGCACATCGATGGGGCAGCATATTTACACAGAATTGGCTCAGCCTCATCAAATCTTCAAGATATGCTGCAAGAGCAAGTACTGCCCTCTCCATTATGCAGATGCACTCATTTATTGTACAGATATCTATGATGGACCCACACTAAGCCTTCTGTGAACACATACCTCACTCCTGAGGTTTCCCTCCATATGGAAGGATGTGTATTAGCACTACCCTCCTGTTGACTGATCAGTTTGGAAGAAGTAGGACATGTCCAGCCCTGCCCCACTCTTCCATCAGGGGCTTTGCCCAAGGAGGGATGCAGAAAAACGTCTAGGGCTGTCAGACTCTGACCTTGGATTTAAACCACATTTTCTTTGTCCAGCTTGATCAGTTATAAAGGTGCTATTTTGATCCCCATCTGCCAAAAGTTCATTCTTTGAAAAGATCAATAAAATCAGCAAACCTTTAGATAGATAAAGAAAAAGAGAAGGGGACAGAAAAATCTAAGCTCAGAAATGAAGAGGGGAACATTACTACCAACCCACAGAAACAAAAAGAACTATAAAAGTATTCGAGGAACAACTATACACCAACAAATTATGTAACCTAGATGAAATGGACAAACTCCTAGAAACACACACACCACCCATGCTCACTCAAGAATAAATGGAAGATTTCACCATCCAATAACTAGTAAAGAGATTGATTCAGTAGTCAAAACCTCTCAACAAAGAAAAACCCAGGACCAGATAGCTTCACAGGAGAATTTTACCAAACATTCCAAGAAAAATTTGCAGCAATCATGCTCAAACTCTTCCAAAAAATTGAAGAGGACGGAACACTCTGTAATTCATTCTAAAAGGCCAACACTCCCCTCATACCACAGCCAGGTAAAGATAACGCAACAAAAGAAAACCACAGACCAATATTCCTTATGAATATAGATGCAAAAATCCTCAGCAAAATACTTGCAAACCAAATCCAACAACACATTAAAAGAATTATATACCATGATCAAGTGGGATTTATCCCAAGTATGTGAGGGTGTCTCACCATGAGAAAACCAATAAATGTAATACAACCCATTAACAGAAAAAAGGGGGAAACCCTTCATGTTCATCTAAATTGATGCAGAAAAGACATTTGACAAAGTCTGCACCCCATCTTGACAGAACCATTTAGGAATAGAAGAAAACCTCCTCAACATGATAAAGAGCATATATGAAAACCCCACAGCTATCTTACTTAATGGTGAAAGACTGAAAGTTTTCCTCCTAAGATCTGGAATAAGATAAGGATGTGTACTGTCACAACTGTTATTCAACATAATTGTGAGAAAAAGAAATAAAAGGAATACAAATCAGAAAAGGAGTGAAACTTTACCTATTTGCAGTTGGCAAGATCCTACATAGAGAAAATCTTAACAGAGCCACACCAAAGCTTCTAGAGCTAATAAACTAATTCAGCAAAGTGGCCAGGTAGAAAATCAGTAGTGTTTACTGAATAATCTGAAGAAGAAATCAAGAAAAAAATTCCATTCATAATAGCAACTAAAAGAATCAAATATCTAAGAATAAATCTAATCAAGAATGTAAAGGACGGGCGGCTGCCGTGGCTCAGCAGGCAGAGCTCCGACCTGCCGTGCTGGAGGTCTAGAGTTCGATCCCTGGTGCCTCCTGCCCATATGCAAATTAAAAAAAAAAAAAAAAAGAATGTAAAGGACTTGCACACAGAAAAGTATAAAAATTTGCTAAAAGAAATCAAAGAAGACCTAAATAAATGGAAGGACATCCCATGTTCATGTATTGGAAGACTAAATGTTGTTAAGAAGTCAATTCTACCCAAGGTGATTTACAATTTCAATGCAATCTCAATCAAAATTCCAACAGCCCTCTTTGCAGAAATGGGAAAGCCAATCATCAAATGTACATGGAAGGGTAAGACACCCTGAATAACAAAAGATATCTTGAAGAAGAAGAACAAAATTGTTCCCTTCCCAAACTTAAAACTTATTACAAAGCCACAGTAATCAAAACAGTATGGTACTGGCACAAGGACAGATATATAAACAAATGGAATTGAATTGAGAGTTCAGAAATCAACCCTCACATTTATGGCCAACTGAATTTTGATAAGGATGTCAAGTCCATTCAAATGGGAAAGAACAGAATCTTCCACAAATGGTACTGGGAGAACTAATGTCCACATGCAAAAGAATAAAAGTGGACCTACCTTATACCACATACAAAAACCAACTCAAAATGGATCAAAGACCTAAATATAAGAGCCAGAACTATCAAACTCTTAGAAGAAAACATATGGAAGCCTCTTCAGGACTTTGTGTTAGGCAATGGCTTCTTAGATTTTACACCCAAAGCATAAGCAATAAAAGAAAGATAAATGGGACCTCATCAAAATTTACAACTTTTGTGCCTCAGGCAGTGCGATGGTGGCTCAGTGGCTGAATTCTTACCTGCCATGCCAGAGACCCAGGTACACTGCCTGCCCATGCAAAAAAAAAAAAAAAAAAACTTTTGTGCCTCTTTGGCCTTTATCATGAAAGTAAAAAACAACCTACATAATGGGGGAAAAAATTGGAAACCATATATGCAATAAGGCTTTAATATCAAGAATATATAAAGAACTCCTACAACTGGACAATGAAAAAACAAACAACCCTATTTTAAAATAGGGCAAAAGACTTGAACAGATATTTCTCCAAAAAAGAGATACAAATGCCTAAAAAGCACACGAAAAGACATTCAACATCATTAACCATCAGGGAAATGCAAATGAAAGTCACAGTAGGATACCACTTCACACCCACTATAATGGCTATTATTTTCTTAAAAATGGAAATTTACAAATGTTGGAGAGATATGGAGAAATAGGTATACTCACTCATTGCTGGTGGGAATATAAAATGGTGCAGCCACAGTGAAAGATAGTTTGGTGGTTCCTCAGAAAATTAAGTATAGAATTATCATGTGACCTGGCAATACCACCTCTAGTTATGCCCAAAAGACTTGAAAACAGGGTCTCAAACAAATATTTGCACACTGATGTTCATAGCAGTATTATTCACAATTGTTAAAAGATGGAAGCAAACCAGGTGTCCGTCAACCAATGAATGGATATATAAAATGTGGTATATACATTCAATGGGACATTATTCAGCCATAAAAAGGAATGAAGTTCTGATAGACGCAACAACATGGATGAATCTTGAAGACATCATGTTGAGTGAAATAAGCCAGACAAAAAAGGACAAATATTGTACGATCTCACTGATAGGAAATAGAATAAGCAAATTTATAGGGTCAGAAATTAGATTATAATTTACCAGGAGCCAGGGTGGAGGTAAGGAATGAGAAATTAATGTTTAAATTGTACAAGTGTTTCTATTTGGGCTGATGGAAAAGTTTTGGCAATGGATGGTGATGATGATAGCACAGCATTGTAAACATAATTGATGGCACTGAATTATATATTTGTATATGGTTTAAAAGGGGGATATTTTAGGGGTACAAGGGTAGAATTCTCGCCTGCCATGCAGGAGATCCAGGTTCAGTTTCCAGCCCAAGCACTTCCCAAATAAGCAAACAACAAATGAAAAGACAAACAAACAAAAATTCAGCAAATGGTGCTGCAATAAGGGGATACTCAGATGGAAAAAAAATGAAATGTGATCCCTGCCATAAAGCATACAAAAAAGGGGAGGGGGCAATATTTTAAGTTATATATATTACTAGGATAAAAAAAAAATTTTTTAAAGACTGTCCAACACAGTGAACCTTAATGTAAATAATGGACTATTATTAATAATTATTAAAATGTTCCGTCATGAATCATAATAAATGTACCACACTAACGCAAGTTGTTAATAATAGCATTGTATATGGGAGCTCTGTATTCTATGCGTGATTTTTCCTTAAGGCTACAACTTTTCTAATACAAAAAAAAGGAAGTGACATGTGGGAGGATAAGGCCAGAGAAGAGGGTGCTGATGAGCAGTCAGACAGATTTAAAAAGATTGAAAAGAGAATGGCGAGGCTCACATTTAAGGTCGCAGCTAGAGAGACGGGTTTCCAGAAGCAAGAAGCATCCCTGCACCAGGAATCAGGGGATCTGGTCCTAGTGTCCGCACCAAGCCTGATGTGCTAGCCCCCTGTTTAAAATGAAGTATGTACTCTAGAAAAGCCATTTTTTAATTCTAATCCCATTTTGTAAAGCCAGCCGTTTCTTCTAATCCCTATTCAGCATTGTATGTTTGAAACTGTAACTGGATCATCTCCCTGGAGATGTGATATAATCGAGAGTGGTTGTTAAACTGGATTAGGTGACGACATGTCTCCAGCCATTCGGGTGGGTCTTGATTAGTTTCTGAAGTCCTATAAAAGAGGAAACCTTTTGGAGAACGAGAGATTCCGAGAGAGCAGAGCAGAACGACATAGCCACGAGAAGCAGAGTCCGCCATCCAGCGACCTTGGAAATGAAGAAGGAAAATGTCTCCCGGGGAGCTTCATGAAACAGGAAGCCAGGAGAAGAAGCTAGCAGATGATGCTGTGTTCGCCATGTGCCCTTCCAGATAAGAGAGGAACCCTGACCGTGTTCACCATATGCCTTTCCAGATGAGAGAGAAACTCTGTGTTCACCATGTACCTTCTCACTTGAGATAGAAACCCTGAACTTCATCAGCCTTCTTGAGCCAAGGTTTCTTTCCCTGGATGCCTTAAATTGGACATTTCTATAGACTTGTTTTAATTGGGACATTTTCTCAGCCTTACAACTGTAAACTTGTAACTTATTAAATTCCCCTTTCTAAAAGTCATTCCGTTTCTGGTATATCGCATCTGGCAGCTAGCAAATTAGAACACCCCCTTCAACACATCTCTTCAACTCACTCATCTCTGAAATGAAAATAGTACCACCTCCCCAGAGTGGGCACTGAACCCGGGAATCTTATGAGATTGTTCTAGTACTAAGGTCTAGATTCTGTACCCTTTCCTAAGATGCTTGATTCTCAATGTGGACTACACATTAGAGGTCCCTGGGAAAGGTTTCATAAATATAGATGCTCAGGTCTTTTGACTCCTGTGCTACACTGATGCCCAGCTTCAAACTGGGAAAACTTAATTTTAAAGCCAGAACTGTAGGATAGAAGCTGGAAGTTTTTGTGAAAGGTGATTCCTGGAGATTTCCAAGTACAAGGAACAAGGATAAAATAAAAATTTAGCATCGTAGGTGAGAGGTGAGTTTGGGAGTCAAACAGACCTGAGTCCCAATCTCCACTTCTCCAATCACCAGGGAAGCTCATGCAGAAAAACTACAAGCCACCTGCCTTGATTACTCTGTCCGTAAAATAGGACAGCAACATCTCCTTGGTAGGATCGCGGTGGGGAATACATAAAAGTGCCATACATAGCATCTAATAAACATTCCGAAATGTTAGCTTTTATTGTAAATTATAAATGGTGCACACCCCACTTCCAGGGCAGGTGAGCAAACTTCGACGATCAAGCCCTGGGCCTCTGGAGTAGGACTGCCTCAGTCCAAACTCCTGTTCACTCCTCCACTAGCTATGTGTCCTTGGGCAAGTCAACTGCCTCCTCTACGAGAGGGAAGCTCCTTAGGGGTGCTATGATTGTTAAATTAAGCAGTTAAGTGGGCATGCCTAACAGCATGAAGTGACAGTAGGTTTTCAGCACATGTTTATTTCCTTCTCCTTTTCTCCAGCAGTCAGGAGACTGGTTGCACTGGCAATAGGAGTGTCTGGGCTGGAAGGTATTTGATTCTTCTCCTCCTACCCAGAAACAGTGGTCAGCTGACTTGAGTTCTGTAGTGGATCTGCCTTGTGGCCTTGGCTGAGCACTTGACATCTCCTAACCCGCCTGCTTCTCCTGCCCAACCAGCTTCTCCCGCCCACCAACTGATTCAGGTTGAGAAAAGGAATGTAAAAACGCTTAGTAGATCTGTAATTACTTTGCAGGGGCACAGACCAAGGCTATAGAAGAGACCAGAGCTCCCTGACCCACTGGGGAATCGAATCTGTGGCTTTAGTTCCCCAGGATTAGTGTGCTGAACAAAGGTTACAAATTCTCAGCACCAAACACAACAGCACAAATTTCCTTTCTGAGGTCGATCCTTTCTGTCCATCTGTCTCAGAGCCCAGTAGTAGAAAGAGAAGTGGTGTTGGAGGGAGACAGATCTGCCCTTGGGTCCTGGCTCCACCACTTACACGCGAGGCCCTTATCCGCACGGGCCTCGGCTCCCCACCCGTAAGAGGAGAATCCCTACTTAGCGCAGAGCTTCATTTCAAGGCTTTTTGAGAAAAACTGAGATAAGGCTCCTTCCCTGTGAGAACTTGAGAAATTACTTCGTCTCTCATAACCGCAATTTCGGAATCTGTGAAGTGGCAATGATAGTATTAGCCTCACAGGGCTGTTGTGAAAATTAAATGAGACAATGTAAGTAAAATACTTTGGACCCTGCCTGGGACATGGTAAAGCCTCCAGTCACCGGTAGCGTCATCCTCATCATGGTTAATCCCGTGGGACAGTCCCTCCACGGCAAGGATGACAGTCCTTGCTCCGCAGCTGAAGACAATTTCCAGTCCAAGGGCTTCAGGGCCTGAAGGGAGCCGAATGCCCAAGCATCCCAGAATCCCCTGAGGCTGGGCCCCCCCAGCCTCCCAGAATCTCCTGGGGCAGACTCCCAGAAGCCCCTGAAGGTGAGTCTCACAGCCAACCAGAACCTCCTGGGGGTGGGCCCATTAGCCTCCCAGAATCCCCTGGGCTGGAGCCCCCAACCTCCCAGAATTCCCTGGGGGTGGGCCCCCTCAGTCTCTCAGAATTCCCTGCAAGGGGCCCCTAGCCTCCCACAATCCCCTGGGGGTGGGCTCCCAGCCTCCCAAAATCCCCTGGGGCAGCCCCCAGCACGTGGGATTACAGCCATTACAGGACCGAGGGACTTCTTAGAGTGACTCGTTGTTCAACCTGGCCGCACACAGTACCTCTACATGGAGTTATTTTAATCTTTCCTCACAAATCAATTACAGCTTACCTTGGAGGAGTTTTAATTAGTTAATGCCGGCTGAGTGCTCTGCTGATAAACGAGCCTGCTATTAATGCTCAGTGTCTGCCCGGTGGTTGCTATTTTTATTGTTGCTGCTGTTGTTGTTGCTGATAGGTAGGAAACCCTCACTGCTGAAGCCACAGCAGCCTAGGCTATTATAAAAAAGAACTTTGACTTCAGTGCCCTTCCCAAAAAGCTGGGCCAAGGGGCCCAGCTCCTCCCCTTCCTTCCTCACCATTTGCAATACCCTTAGCACAATGTTACTGAAAGAGGTTTCCTTCAGTCACAGAAAACAACCTCCACCTGCATTTGGCTTTGTGTAACAGAAGAGACCTCCTCAGTGAGGATGGCCTACCATCCACCTCCCATAAATCAGCTCCAGCAGAGAAAGCAGAAGGGGAGAACGTTTATAAAATGCCTACTGGGTACTGGCAATGGCACCATATGCTTCCTTCTGGGACCTCATCCAGTCTTCAGAATATCCCTAGGAACTGAAACAGGCTCTGTTTTCCCAATGAAGCAATGGGGGTCAGAGGGGTTAGAGCACTTATTCAAGGGCTCAGCATCAGTAAGTAGGGAACTTGGCTCTAATAAAACACTGGGCTTTCTGATTCAAACTCTGTTAAACTCTTGAGGGATCTTTGCTGGCCGTGGCCAACTTCTGTCACTCTTTTGACATCTCCATCACAGACCCCAGGGACCCAGGCTGCCTGCTTATCTCACCCTTTATCACACTGCCCCCACCTACTCCTTCCCATGGGCTTCTGCTCCCCCAACCTGAGCTGTGGGAAGTACACAGTTTCTCCAAGTCAAAGGCTAACTCCATAGACCCTTGTATTGTCACTCAAAGAAGAGAGGAGAAATGCAAATAACAGAAGTGGAGGAAGAGCTGGGATCCAGGCAACATGGCAACGTGGTTCTGACGCCATCAGAAGTAGCAGGGAGGCCTGAGTTCGAATTCTGCAGGTACCTCTTATGAGCTGTGTGACCTGGGGCTCTTGGTGAAGCTCCACTCTTCTCACCCATAAAATTGCAATCACATTAGTATCTACCTCCGAAGGTTGTTCTGAAGCTTAAGTGAGAGAATCCACAGTAAGGACTTAATTTGGCACCCAGTGCAAGATAACTTCTATGTGTTAAGAGAGATTATTGCTAACATATAATGAGCAATTACCAGGTGTCAGTGTTGTTCTGTCCTGCTTCATTTCATTTACTTAACCCGACAACACTCTGAGGTCTCTCCATTTTACATTTGGGGATCTATGTGTTATCTCCAGTCTACAGATGGGAAAACCTGAAGCTGAGAGAACCAAGGAAATTGGCCTCGGTCATGTTTTTTAAATTAAACTTTTTATTTTGAGATAATGGGAATTTCACATGCAGTTTTCAGAAATAATTCAGAAAGGTCCTGATCCCCCTTTGGCCAGATGGTAACATCTTGCAAAGCTGTAATACAGTGTTGCAACCAGGATATTAGAATGCATAAGGTCAAGGCACTGAACCTTTCCATCTCCACTTGATTCTCTCGGGTGGTCCTTTTATAGCCACACCCACTTTCCTCCACCCCCAACTTTCCCTTAAACCCTGCAACCACTAATCTGGTCTCCATTGCTATAAATTTGTCCTCGGCAAGAATGCTATATAAATGGAATTAGGCAGTCTGTAACCTTTTGGCATAGGCTCCTTGCTGTCAGCATAATGCTCCAGAGTGTTCTCCAGCTCACTGCGTGTTTCAGTAGTTCATTCCCTTTTATTGCTGAATAATGTTTCCTGGTGTGGCTGTACCAGCACTCATTTAACCATTCCCATTGAAAGCCATGTGGATTGATACCAGTGTTTGGCTATTATGAATAAAGCTGCAATAAACACTTGAGTAAAGGTTTTTATGTGACCCTAAGTCTTCATTTCTCTGGGATAAATGCACAGGAGTGCAACTGCTGAGTCATATCATGGTTGGAGCATGATGTTCTGAAACTCTGGGTGCTATTTAAACCTTCACAACAGAAAGTGTCTCTGACATCATTCTGGCAGGAAGACAGGGGGGCACCTCTTCATTATTGCCAGATAGAAAAGTCTGTGTTCCCTACTTGCCTCTGCTGACACCCGAGCAAGCAAGAACTCCCCATTTCTTCTGGGTGAGGATGGAATGTCATCTCTTCTTGTCATCTCCCCTGACAATCCTGTGGAGGTGGACTTGTTACTACCGAGTGACAGGGAAAGTCCCAAATCTGTACTAGACCTCCTCTGAAACCGCTCCACCAGAGAAGGGGAGGCAGGAGTCCAGGCTCACCACGTGATCTCCACGAAAACCATGGGGAGGTTCCATTACCAGCCAGAAGGAAGGAGAGTCCCAGCTCCCTACTTAGCTTAGTCTGACCACTCCAGACGAGGACAGGTGGGCTCTTCATTGCAGTCTCACAAGAGTAGACGTCTACCCAATCAGCCCTTGCTGGCATGGCACCCACTCAGCCCTTGCTGGCATGGATGGGGCTGGAGTCACTTCAGTGGTGTTTGGTAGGGGTAGAGCAGTTACTGTCTAAAAATTTTTGGTCATGTTCTGCCCCTTTCTTGGTTCTTTGACTAGAGAGAGCAGGCTTTTGTTGGGGGACTTTTGTCTGAACCCTTTGGCATTTCCAGGTGACCAACTTATTCTGAACATACTCAGTTCCACATCAGGGAGATAGATAAAAAGAAAACCCAGGGAACACACCACTGTGTTGTTCCACAGGACTCGAGGTCTCTAGCCACTCTGTCTTCTTCTCTCCACCTTAGCAGGAGGAAAAGGGAAAAATCTCGTCTACTCCATCTTCCTAGGAGCAAGAGTTCCACACATACATTTTAATAAGTGTAGAACCTGAATTCAAGCTCTAGTGGTGGAGACTCAGGGTCTATACTAGGCCGCATTGCCCCAGGCCATGCAAGTTCACTCAGGTGTGCTCCTGTGGGGACTGTTCCCCTGCTGTATTGTCCCCATTGCTGTAAAGTTCTCAGAAGAATTAGGCAAAAATCTCTTTTCATGAATAACAGCTGAAGATCCTGTTGGACTGGCACAGACATCTTTGTAGAATGTGAACAGAGACCTCAAAGTTCTGCCCACATTCGATTATCATGTGAGCAAAGCCATCTAAACATGCGTGGGGCCCTCTTCCCAAATCTAGCCAGTTCTTCTTCCTTCCATTCATTCATGATTTATTGAATGAATGTCATGTGCAAGTTCCTGAAGATACAAAATTATAGCAACTGTATTTTAAATTACATTCTTACTTTGTACTAGGCATTTTGCAAAGCACTTTATATGTTGGCCACTTCTTGGACACCATTCTGAATCTTCTCGGCCTCATCTCTTATTCCAGGCACTGCTGTGAAAAGCAGGTCCATGCAGCCTTCAACCAGTTTCACAGACACACAACCTGGCAGAGCCTCACCTCAGACCCCCCAACATGGACGTCTCAATGGCTGCCCTCCAATGCCTGGGGAAAACCCACATGGAGCTCATGTGCAGCCTGCAACTGCAGGCCAGCTAATACCCCATGGTATTAGGGGACAGAAGCTGGTGTATAGATGGTTCCCCTTCTCTTTCTCTAGGCAAATGATTCTGAAACCTAATCCAGAAGACTTTTAGAAGTTACCTTGGGGTTGAACAAGTAGCCTTTCTTAGAGGTGACCAACCTGAGAGCAGGTCCTTGGATTGGCTTCTCTTCTTTCCTGTTCTTATTCCCATTGGCCCCCACTCCTCTAGCCTGGGATCATAGTCCCAAAGCAAAATTATTCCCACATAAACCTTTGATGCAACCCAGGCTAGGACATTTGGACCTAGAATGCAGTCCTTCAGGATGACATTCTAGAGCTATCTTTAACCCCTGGAATTCAGTAGCATCACAATTACTCAGGCTCTCACCTGTATTGATGGGGATAGAAAGTGAAACCTTTGAATTAGGTGATAGTTGTGGCACTTAACCAGTTCTAGGGACAATAGTAAGTATAAAAAGTGCGGAGTGGACTAGACTTCAACTTTTGCGGAAATTGGAGGACAGTAAATGACAAGCCCAGATCATGGAACTCCCAAGTCAAGACAGAGTTAAGAAAGGCAGAGGAGCTTTGAGCCAGCACATGGGGATACCCTCAGATCCTGCAGCTGACTGGAAGAATGTGCTGGAAATTAGGTGTGGAATCTGACCATAAGGGTGGAATAATTGCAGTAGTGACTGAGCACATAACCACACCAGGGCTCCTACAATAATCAGGGGCCTAAGAGGAAAAGACCCTGAGACCCAGAATAAGGACATTTCAGTGAATAAGACTGAGAATGTTAAGTCCAGAGTCCTCTGAATCTATCAGGCTTATTGAAACATCTCCTTCCCCTTTCTTAGAGGAGAGAAGGATCCCCTTGCCTAGAAGCCCTGTAAAGTTTTGTCCTCAGATTGGAGCCTCGTAGGTTGGTACTTGTCCTCATCAAGGTTTGCTCCTTGTGAGTCCTTGTGAGAGACTCTGCTTGGTCCCACGTGCTACTGCAAACTTTGCAGCAGTGCCTTGTCCATTAGTATGAACTTCCCTAATGCCAGGCCATGACCCTAGGCAAGCTCCTGACACCATCCTGAGCTCACACCTACAATAGACCGCAGAATGCTCTCAGAAGGACTATACAACCACCTGACCCTCTTCCATAAGCCCACTGCCAGGGCGCCTCACACCTCCCCCAGACCACCTCAGTAATTTGCCAGTTCCTCGTTTCCCTTCTCTCTGGTGCCCTTTTAAAAAAAAAAAAAGTCTAGCTACCTCTGTGCTAATCTAAATTGAGACCAGCTACTGCTGGCTTCTCTCCTCCACCAGAGCAGCCACTTTGAATAAAGCCTGTCCTGCCACTTTCACACAGTCTGGTAATTGTCTCGACACCCTACAACTCCTCACTGCTTCGGGATGATACACAATGCCAGGACAGGGAAACGCAGTGGTTGCTCTGGGAGGAGGCAGCTCATACACCGAAGGAATTGCAGGACCCGTCTAAAAAAGAGGTTTTTGCAGGTGTCTCACCAGGGGCCGTGAAGCAGAAATGAGTAGGGGAGAATTTACTGATGTGGGAAGCACTCACATATGACCTGGGATTCACGCTCTGACCAGAATCCCTCTGCTTGGGATGGCTCCTTTAAGCTCAAGCACAGGGATGTTCTACCATACATGGGGTGGAGATGCTGCAGCTGCTTTAGCAGAATATCGAGAAAAGGGCCAGAAGGCCTGCAGAGACAGGAAGGGTAACTGGATTTTATCATATGAGACAGGTGAACCCATTCTTCATGAAGGACTAAGGAATACCTGTAGGGGTGGGGGGACTGCACCAGCACCTTTGAGAAGCCATCGCAGAACTAGACCACCTAGTACCACCGGAGATGGTGGATCTGGCCAGTGGCCGCTCTTCTTCTTCAAGGGCCAAAGGGATGAATTTGCTGGGATGGGCAGCAACCAGGGGACTCACTCCACAGGCTCTCCTCAGGCCCTGCTCTGGAGGAAACCCAGGGTTAGCTGTGAACATGACCTAACTTCCGTACCACTGAAACATAGTGATATAAGAGAGTCCCAGCCCCAATTTACAAGGGAGGAATCCAAAGTTCTTTGAAAGAGCAAGTGAGGGAGCAATGAAAACAAGCCTTCTGGGCACATTCTGTCCTTCCTGACCATGGACGGGACTTTTGCAGAACAAGGCCAGGAGAATGGCAGTGTCCTCTGTCCCTCCCTATCTCCATGACTCCTTGATGGTTTTAAATTCCACTGCTCACTGACAAACAGGTCACCTGTCATAAGTACAAAATCCATTATTATTATCAATAGTGGTAATGGACAATTAAACAACAAATGCACTGATCTCATTAAGTCATTTATTTAATTAATTTAATTCATGTAATTAGTTAATATGATAATGCTTTCTTTCATCCAAAGACAGCCTCCAGGCTCTCCAAGCACCACACCATGTATTATTATTAATGGATTTTCACACGTTGAGAAGGAGGAAGTTTGGGGAGTCGCTCAAAGTCACAGAGTTCCCTGGTAAGTGTCTCTCAAGTTGTAGGAAAGCCTGGGGTGCTTTACTTGTTGATTCTGCCCTCTCCTACCCAGAGGCACTCTGCTCATACTGCCTTCCTTGCATTTGTACTTGCTGTTTCTCTGCCGGTTAGCCCTCCCCTTTTCTCCCTGTTAACACCTACACCTATCCTTCAGGACTCAGCTTAGAGGTCACCTCCTGCAGGAAGCCCTCCTGATTTCTCCCAGCTGCGTGAGAACGGCTCTCCTAAAGTACCCTCCTAGCACAAGTCACACTTACGGAGGAAGTCTTTCCCTGATTAGAATGCAAATCCTTTGAGAGAAGAGGCAGAGTTACAACTTACAGTAAAGCGCCAACCACCTTGACAAAGGCAGCATCTACCGTCATTTATTGATCCTCTATTCTGTGCCAAGCACATTGCAGAGATAGTCACCTTTAGCCCTCACCCCACCTCAAGGGGTGGGGATTGTTTCCTCCTAGTTTTAAACATGGAAACAGAAACTTCTAGCAACCTGATCACTTGCCCAAGTCCACTCAGCAGAGCTGAGATTCAAACTCGTGATCAGACAGCTCTCAAGCCATGCTCTTACCCTGCATGCCAGATTCTCCTACTTGTCTTTTTGCTTCCCCCAGCTCAGGGCCGCTCACTAAATGCTTATATAATGAATGAATACCCAAAATGCTTCCTTAATGAATCAGGATCCCACAGTGAGAGAAACAAAAAGGCCCATGGCTGAAGAAGGAATGACAATGATAGGTTTAGAGGAACTGTTATTATATCCATCGTTCCTGCTAAAGCTTAAGGACATTAAATTGCAGTGCGGTTGATGGGCGTGCATTTTTATTCTATGGCTTAAAACCACAAACAAACAAAAATAATAATTCCATTAGTAGTTGAAAATGGTAATAACCCTGGTGAGTAGGAATTTTATTGCTATGGTAACTGAAAAGCCCAGAGATGATAAATAAAAAGTTCTTGTGTGTTGAGGGGAGTACATTTTGTTGCCAATACTCCATCAAACATCATAATTCCATTAGTAGTTAAAAATTGTAATAGTACCCTTGACAGTAATTTTTATTGCTATACCTGTAAAACACAAAGATAAGAAATAATTTTGTCAACTGGAAAGTGGTGATAATAATTCAACTGCATTAGTGAGAAGCCTGTGGTTTGGTGTCAGTGTGACTAGCATCTTGATTTGGGGGGAAACACCTGAAACGATGACTCAAAAAGCTGTTTTGACTTTAAGCCGCTTCTCTCTTCCATTTCTGGTGTCGTCACGGCAACGAAAGAATGCGGTTACAAACAGGCTGATGGTAGCTGTGCCACTAACTTGTGATTTACCCTGGGGTTCAGTCTCCCAATCTGCTAAATGGGACGATACAGATTGCAGTTCGGTTTCCTCTAGCATCTGGGGAAACAGCAGTGTGCAGTCGAGTCAGGGACCCTGACCATATGGAGTTTAAGCTTTGGGAGAAGATAATATCAAATACTACTCATACTTAATTAGTGCATCAGTGAGGTATCTGTCAGGACAACAGAAATCACTCTGTGTACCCCAAGTAGGAAAGGACTAACTATAGGAAAGCAGAGGCTTACACAGCTGTGGGAAGTGCTGGAAGTCAACTCCCATGAACCAAGCCTGCAGCATCAAAAGGAATGGTTTTCAAGAGCTCACCCAGAAGTTCCAATGAGCTACCCCAACCCGCCACGCAGACATAGGTGACACCCAGGAAGCTCACCTGGAACTGCTTTGAGCCTCTGTTCTGCACGCACATCCGGCTGCAATGCCTCTGGAGAATAATGGCTCTCTTCTCCTCCGTGGTCTCTCTCTCCCATGAGTGCCTCTCATTGGCCAACACTAACCTGGAACCATCCTGGTAAGAGGAGTAGGGGAAATGGCCTCTTGCGGTTTCTGCTCTGCAGTGGAAGGGGGCAACAGTGATGCTGTGCCAGCCAGAGACAACCCTGCATAATTAGTGAGCCACTGCTGTGATGAGTGAAAAGGAGGGAAAGCACAAGGACCATGAGCATGTATAAATGAGGTAAGAGGGCCCTAGGGGATTCCAAGAAAGCTTCCTGGTGGAAGCGAAATTTAACTTGAGAACTAAAAGATGAGCAAGACTTGGTCAGGTGAAGAGAATGATAAGAGCCAGGGAAGGGAGAGGAGAAGGGATAAGCATTCCAAGCAAGGGGAACAGCATGTGCCCTGTAGGACTCTGTTTCATTTGCCACCTCTGGTGCATTTCGCCTGCAACCCAGTGGCAGAATCCCTCCCCCCGGTGAGCTGGGGGTGAGGGTGGAGGTGGCACAGAGATTTCCTGAATGCAGTGGTGGAGTTTCCACCAGATGTCACAAGTGTCATCTTCAGCAGACTTCACCATAGGTCTTATAATTTTTTTACGAAAATTTGCCATGAATGTAGCATCTCAGAGTGAACAGAACAGTGACTCATGTTTCACAACTTATGTTCCGCTTTTAATTACTTTTGACAGTCCTGCCATATTTTTGACAATTAAATAATTTCTTTCCCATCCTTGGAATTTGAGGGGTGGGGCAGGTCATGCAGTGCTCCACAACACAGCCGACCTACGTCTCGCTTACTTACTTCCACATGATCTAGCTCTTGATTTGAAAACAATGCATAGGAAACAAAAAAATCAGGGCCACGTATTTGGGGTTGGGGGGGTGGTGCAGAGAGGGGAAAGATGAAGATCTTGAGTTCAGTTTTGAACATATGGATTTTGGGTACCCTGGAGACTTCCACATAGGGATGACAAATGACAATTTCTCTATTGGTGTGGATCCCAGCAAGGGGTCTGGGCTATAGGTATAAATTTTGCAGACACAGGATAGAGAAGGCACACCCGCAGGTGAGAGTGGAGAAGGAGAGGAGCAGAGGAGTTAGAAAGGAGCTTGGAGGAATGCCAACATTTAATAGCAAGTACAGGATGGTCCACCTTCTGAGGAGATGAAGGTCATGTGTCCAGACAACCAGGAGGGGAACCAGGCTATGCCCACACTAAAGAAGCCAACCAAGGGAAGTGTTTCAAAAAGGAGAAAGATCTGGAAAACAATCACAGGTTAAGCGACAACTCTAGCAAGAGTCCTTTGTTGGGGAGTGGGGATGAATCAGATTGGAGTGAGCTGAGGATGGAGGAGTGGGGTGAGGAGACAGAAACAAGGAGTGTGGGCAGCTTTTGGAGAAGTATGGCCCCAAAGGGAGAGAGGGAGACAGGGTGGCAGCTGGAAGAGAACGTGCGGTCAAGTTTGCTGTGGCACTGGTTGTTTTATGCAACATGGACAGGATTTGAGTGTGTTCAAAAGATTCAAGAGCATGAAATGTAGGAGAGTAAGAAAGCAACTGAGGCAGGGCCCAGAACCCAGGTGAGGCAAAGGAGCCTCTCGGGTGCGACACGGAAAGTTGCCTCCTGCATTCTGTACCCTCAGCGCCTGGCTGGCCTCACGCTGGCCCGGCCTCGGAGTGAAAGAACCTGGGGACCTCGAAATGTCAAGCTCCAGAGCACAGGATGACTCTTTTAGCATTGCTCTTTCCCAAGAGAAGCTCAGAAAGGGAAATTATAACCAAATACTTGCAGGGCTGGAAAGACCTCTGAAACCCGACTACTTCTATGGGTTTTCCAACTGTCTTTGCTGCAAAAGCCTTTTTTCTGTCTCATGTGGAAACAATAAATAAAACAGGAAAAGCAGAATGGTGCAGGAGGGAGCTGGGAGCAAGGGGCCCAAGCTCCCCGGACCACCACTGGCAAACTTCTGTACTGGTTCAAGATTTTCCTTTATGCCCTGGTCAATTCACTCCATCTTTCATCCCAGCCTCGGGATTGGGAAGGAAGTAGAGCAATAGGAGAGTCTCATCAAGCATAGCCATCTCTGTGGAATTCTCGGTGGAATCCCCCTTGGTTGCACAGGCGGACTTTGCTTTCCACTAATCTGACGCATTTAAATTAAATTTAATTATCTTGGCCCTGACTTGTTCCCAAAAGTATTCAAGGTGGTATACAAAGATATATATATATATGGCAACAAGACAAAATACCTAATGTTTTGCACAAGCACATAATAAAATAAAGCAAAGGGACATTAAAGGAAGAGAAGTTTAGACTTGCTCAAAGTCCCAGGCCTTGCCTCAAATGTGTGATGTTGACTCTGGGTTTACTAGCAATTGAACCAAACGATGCAGCTAGTACAGGAGGGCCAGATAAATGAAGCTCTAATTACACATTTAGCAAAAACAATATCATCATGAGATTTAGGTTCAAGCTTCTAAAATAGAATTTGACTTGCAAAATTTTAATTAAGCTCCTGACATTCTAAGAGTTCCCCACCCTAGGGGAAAGCAAGGTAACCCACTGTGAAGGGTCTTTTTTTTTTTTTTAACTTTTTTTATTGTATAATATAACACACATACAAAGCAAAGAAAGAAAAAACAATAGTTTCAAAGCACTCTTCAACAAGTAGTTACAGGACAGATCTCAAAGTTTGTCATGGGCTACCATACCATCCTCTCAGATTTTTCCTTCTAGCTGCTCCAGAACATCGGAGACTAGAAGGAATATGTATTTATTACCATCACAATCGACTTTTCTTTCTCTTTTGTGAAAAATAACATACATACAAAAAGCAATAAATTTAAAAGCGCATCACAACAGTTTGTTATAGAACACAGTTTGGTATGGGTTACAATTTTAGGTTTTTACTTCTAGCTGCTCTAAGATACTGGAGACTAAGAGAAATATCAATAAAATGATTCCGCAATCCTACTTGTTTGTTAAACCCTAGCTTCTCTGTATAACTCCATCATCACCTTTGATCTTTCTCCCACTCTGTAGGGGTATTTGGGCTATGCCCATTCTAACTTTTACATGTGGGGAGGGGCTTTCAATAATATGGGGCAGGAAGATGGAACTGGCTGATATTCTGGAGAGGCTGGGCCGTCTAGGTTTCAGGACTTATCTGGTCCAAAGACCCATCTCTCCACCTACTTTTGAATGGTGTTAAGAGAGCTCTCATGCCTACAAAACTAGATCATTCTGCAAGTTGAGCAGGTAGTACTTCCCAGGTGAAGCAGAGGGAAATTTGCAGAGAAGGTAACAGAAGCGGCTCAGCAGGGGTGCCCCTCCCCTCGTCACTTAAAATCAGTTTGCAGAGCTTCTATGACGACTTTTACCAGAACGAAGGAGAGAAGGAGAAACACAATGACAGTGGATGAGGAGGCGTGCAAGATGGACAGAGCCAGAGACCCAGAAAGTAGAGAGGTTGAGAGAGAAATGTAGGAGGAGGGAATGGGGAAAGGGAATAAGAGAAAGACTCGGAGAGATGGAGCAGAGGGGCAGAGAACAGAGTAAGATGGGGAGGGGAGAGAAGCAAAAATGACACAAAGAATCACGAGCAAGACCCAAGCCAGAAATGCCTGAGCAAGTGAGTGAAAGAGGAGAAGGGAGGGATTTGGACCAGCTTCGCACTGGGGACACAGGAGGACTAGAGCTTTCATAGCTCTGCCCCTCGGCCGAGCCATCTAGTGCAGTTCCCTTCACCTCCACAGCCTCAGTTTCCTCATCCGTAATATGTGAATAACAAAGAGTGGCTTTTCCTTGTCCCCGCCCCCACCCACTCTCCCAACTATTGGAAGACACCAGAATAACAGGTGGCGGCCCTGGGGAGCCTGGATGGAAGGAGGGACACTGGGACGTCCATGGAAATGCTGATTTCCCCACACACACTCAGCCTGGCGGGTTTTGCATCCCTCTCTGATTTGGCTCAGGCAAGTTCGGGTGCCTGTGACAGGGCCTGCCAGGGGGATCAATGAGATCAGGGGCTTTGTCTGGCTCCAGGGTGCCATTTTCCTTTTCCAAATGGAAAGGCTGGTGCTTAGGTGTTTGCCCTGGACCACTCTGGGCCCTCCAGGACCAGCCACAGGAGCCATCCCTAGCTGTGGCTCGCCCCAGGGCTTTTGGGGACGGGGAGGGGTTGACAAGGAGACAACAGTGGAACAGAGGCGTCAGAAACCAGATGGAGCTGGCTGGCATTTCTCCTCTCTTCCCATAAAAGTGTGAAAAGTCCATAAAACAATTAGAGCCCATGCTGCCCTCCTGCTGAGCAGGGCTGGGGTTTCTGCCTAGTTAAGGGTAATCCATGCAGATAAGGGCTCCCCTCGCAGCTGTGGGTGAAGATAGGCCGCCCCATAAACCTGGGTCATCAGAAGGCCACGGGGGTGAAAAGGTAAATGAGGAGGAGGGGACACCACGCCCTGTCCCAGCGAGCCCCTGCTGGAATTCTGACCTGGGACAGCGGGAGCATAACAGGCTCCTTGGCCAACGGGCACCTTGTCTGGCTCCGCCCTGGAGCTCTGGTGGGAAAACAGAGGGCAGAGCTGGCCCTGATTTAGAGGTTAACCTGCTTTGCACCAACAGCCAGGGTTGATGTGAAGCCTGGAAAGCACAGGCACCCTTGAGTTCATTTGTCAAAATATTGGATTGTTTCTGTCCTGAGCCCAGAACCCGGAATCCTGCCCCCACCCCCTGCCTCCAGGACCGCATGGGCCACCACGCACCCCACTTGGCCTCGGGGAGCCTCAGGGAGCTGCAGGGGACTTCCAGGACCCCTGTCTACCTAACGCCGGCCATCATGCTAATTGGACAGTGCCCAGCCCTACTGGTGGTTAGATACTCTGAATATCTCCCCTGCCAACAGCCCTGGTTTCCTGCACATGAGTATCTTTGAGGAAATGGCCCATCTGTATTTGAAAGTAGAAGGGCCAGGGAGAAGACAGAGAGGAGGGGCCGGCCCCTTACTGCACCCCAGGGGTGCTGACAGCACCTTGCATGGGATAGCTCTGCTCTTTAGGAATAACATGAGGGAGAAAAGTCATTTACCACATTTTCTCCAGTGCATCTGAAGGAGAAATACTTTGGTAAACTGCTTAACCCCCAGATCAAGCAGCTCTCGGCATGGGGCCTGCCAGCAGCCTGGGGTTTTTGCCATTTGGATAAATTTCTGGGGACTGTGAGGAGAGATGGATTCAAGCCCTTTGGGGCAAGACATGACCTGAGCTGAAAGGTCAGTGAGCTGACAGTTTCTCTTCATGACTCAAGATGTGTCTTCCACCATCACTTCTGGGCTGTCAGTTTCCTCAGCTGTAAAAGGAGGGGCTTGGATTTGGTGACCCTAATTCTCCTACTTCTCCCACTCCATGATTCTCATCCAACCACTTACCCACCGGACAGAAGAAGTATCTGTGGAGGAGGCAACGGAGGAGACAGTTCTACCCAGGTGAAGGGTGGCATGGCATGTCTTAAAGAGCACAAGGTGAGGAGACAGGGCAGGGCAGGACAGCCATGGATGTTTGTTCAGGTCGCACACTGCACAAAGGTTCTCAGCTGAAGGAGTGAGGCGGGTGCTGAAGTATAACCTGGATTCTGCCTGCCAGGCTGTGTGCCCTAGTACAGAATTTCTTCTGCCTGGAAGATGCACGTTCTTCTAATTCACAAAAATGTGCCATAAAGGCTTGAGGCAGCCCTAATCCTGGTACCTTCTAGCTCTATGGCCTCAGTCATCTTAAAGGACCCAAATCCCAGTGTTTTTATAATAGAAATAGGGTTTATCATTGATGACGGGAGACTGAACCGAGAAAATATATTTCCACTACCAAACGCAGGAGCTGGTCCGTGGCAGACTCAACTCATGAGAGTAAATTTCCTTCCCACTCCTTCTCCACCTGGGTTTCTCTTGGATAAATGTTCATTAGCATTCTTGAATTGGAAATTACTGTCCTTCACCTGGTAATTCTACCCTTACAGACCACCTGCTGGGGGAACCTACCCTCACCGCCATCTCCATTTCCCAATGATAGTGGCCTAACAGCCCATTTTCACCTTAGAATGCTCAACCAAGGTAGGACATGCAGCTTCCATTTTAGAGACAGGGAAGTTGGGTCAGAGCAAAGATGTCACACCAGAATTATTATGAGTGGGCTTTCATTTTTGCATGTTAACCCAAGGACTTTCAAAAGGTAGGACTCTCTCTCTAATGGTTTCTACATCTTCTCTTCCTCTGGATTCTTCCATTTACCATTTGAGAAACAAAGAGACCTAAGGGTGGGCCTGGAATTCTGAGCACTCAAGCTGGAAGGCCCTGAGAGGTCATGTGGTACCAGTGCAAGGGCACAGGTAAGACGTTACCCAGCCCCATCCAATTATCACACTCTCCTGAACTCACTCGCTGCTCGTTTCCCACAGGGCTGAGGACAAGTAGCTAGCAGCTTTGTCAGGGGCATAATCACCCCAATTTTAGAGCTGGAGAGGCACTGAAAAGTGTCAATTGGGATGTACTTAGTGGCACTGTACCTGCCTGCAAGCTGTCAGCGTATTCTGAGTTATTCATTCTTGATCAAGTCTGGTCTACCGATCTCACCATCACAGGTGAGATTTTTGTCACTTAGAAATTGGAGAACAAGAATGCTTCTAAGGAAACCTGAAAGAGGGCTTTCTATTCACTGGGCCCTGCTCCCAAGTCTTCAGTGGCTCCCTACTTTTAATGGGATTCATCCAACTCATTTACCTAAGAACTTCCTCAGTTCCTCGCCCTTCACTGTGTTCTGAGGATACAGAGATTAATAAGAATACAAATAAGAGTGATGGAAATAGGGGCAAAGGAGGGCAATAAATAACCAAAGGTGAGTCAAGCAGCTACCAGGGTAAAAACTGCAAGTAAAAATGGAAGATGGAGGAGAGGCAGGAACATGGAGCCTCATGGGCCTTTGACTATGGGGGGTGTTTATTTTATTTTGCATGGGCAGCACCAGGAATCGAACCTAGGTCTCTGGCATGGCAAGCAAGAATTCTGCCACTGAGCCACCATCGCACCACCCGAGGGTGTTTATTTTTAAGACTGTCATTTTGCAGATCAGATATGAGACCCAGAGAGGGAAAATGATTTGTCCACACGGTTGCCCAGAGAGGTAGATGCAGAGCGGGGGCTAGAACCCAGGACACTTGAGGACATCTTTGGATTCTCTTTGTTCTACATACAGTTCTTAATTGTTGAGTCCTCTCCTTTCCAGAGCATAGCTACAAACTGGTACGGTGAAAAAGAGCACTGAGATACTGCGAGCGGGGGCTAGAGCCCATGTGTGTGTGGCAGCTTTCTGCTGTGTAGCCTTGTGAGTCACTTAACCTCTCAGATTGTTTTTCTCATCTTTTGTTCAACTACCAGAATTCAGCTTCATTAGGGCAGGGACAGCTCCTCATTTGTCCTTTCCCATGATTGATCTGGGGCACTTGAAGAGGAAAAATAGCTGATACCCCCTTCCTTAGCTAGGCTCTAAACCGACTGAGAAACAGCTAGAATGTCATTTCCACTGATCTCGGTTAGAGCCCCCCTTCTGCATGAAGCAACCCCCCAAGACCCCAAACTCCATGTACTCTTGTGGGCACCCTGGTGACATCATTGCCTGGATTGTTTTAAACCTTGCATGGTTATTTAACACCTGTGTGCTTCCATTGTACTTCACCTGTTAGGGCACAAGCTCTTTAGAAACAGGGGTTGTGACCGTGCCACTCATTCATTCACTGAACTAATCTCTGTTGAGCATCTACTATGTGCTAGGCACTGAAATACAAAGGTAACGATGAGATAGTTAGCCCCTACCCTCATGGAGTCCATACACCGGTGCAAAAAAAAAAACACATTTAACAAGCAATTGTCATAAAATGTCATTAGATTTTGCAAGGCAAAGTACAGAAAGTACCCTAGGAAGAGCAGGGAAGGTCTCCCTGAGTTTTCTAGGCTCTGAAATATGAGCAAGAGTTAGCCAGGAGAAGGGGCTGAGCTAGGAAGGGGAGCAAAGGAAAGGGGCAAAGAAAGTAAATAGCATTCCTGGAGAAGGAACAGCAAATGTAAACCCTCAAGGGCAGAAGAGAACAGAGTGGGAGCAGTTGCCTGGGACACTTTGAGAGGCCGCTGCCATTATAAAAGAAAAGCCTGAGTTCAGCTCCCTCCTCTCCCCCTTACAAGATGTGACCTCCAGCTCTGTGACTCATCTGTCTGAGTCTCTGCTTTTCCATCTGTAGGATGGACTCAATAATAGTTCTTATCTCATGGAGTTATTAGGATTAAATGAGTTAATCCTAAATACATGCAAAGCCTTAAGCTCACCACAAGTGATCTTCTGGGCACATAGTAGGTGCTCAAAAACATTAGACGATGTTGTTTTTGTTGTTGTTATTGTATTATTCAAATACCTGGATGCTGACCAAGCAGGAATGCTCAGCCATCTGATGCTCAGGAGATAAAATTGGGCTGTAAATAGAGGCTCAGCAGTGGCACCAAATTAGAAGATTGGGAGTGATGAGTGGATAGTAAATATATAGGGGGAAAGAGTAGGGTCTTTCACATGTTTTTTCACTCTTCTCCGATCTAACACCCAGTAAAGGCTGAGAAAATGTCTGGTAAAGGTAAAAGTAGGCAAAGGTTTGGTCAGCAAGTGCTCAGTTCCCTCTAGACCCCACAACTAAAGAGTTTGAGGGTCTCAGTTTCCACAACCTGCAGAAGAAAAGCTCGGTGGAATCACCGCCAGCCCTGCCTCACCACACCTCTGCAGCCTCAGTGTTGTCCAACAGGGGAGGGACCGACCTCAGAGGGCTAGGGGAGGGGAGGTGACACACCATTCGGGGATGGCATTATGCTGGACAACTATCAGCTCTCAAACATCTCCGTGCAGGGCCCCCAGTCACGTGCGGTAAGCTGTGGTGAGCAGCAGGGCCAGAACTGCTGTAATGAATTACTGTTGCCACAGCAATTGGGTATTTTCAAGCCATTTGCCTCGTTTTCTCCCCATCTCCCAACAGGTGGTGAGGCTGAATGCAGCACTTTCAGAACATGCAGAAAACTCCAAAAAGGGATTGTTTAGGAGACAGGCCGGGCAGGCTAATTAAAACGGGGCACATCTGTAGACGGCGAGGTGGTTCCCTGAGGACCCAGGGATTCTGGCTAATCAACTCTCAACCATCAACCGATGCTCCCAGCACTAGGCACTGGGGACTTGTGCTGGTTTGAAGGGAAGTATGCCCCCTAAGAAAAGCCATGTTTTAATATAAATCCCATTTCATAAAGATAGAATAATCCCTATTCAATACTGTATATTTGAAACTGTAATGAGATCATCTCCCTGGTTGATGTGATTTAGTCAAGAGTGGTTGTTAAACTGGATTAGGTGATGACATGTCTCCACCCATTTGAGTGGGTCTTGATTAGCTT